>VZUI01051286.1:0-33864 GCA_013401135.1 Cettia cetti
GCGGTGCCGCCTCACCTGCGTGGCGGTGCCGCTCCCGGGGATCCGCGCTCCCCGCGCCCGGGGCCGCCCGCGGCCGCCGCTCCCCAGCCCGGCACCCGCGCGGACCCGGGGCGCTCGGACACCCGGGCAGGGCTCTTTGAATTTCAAGTAGCTGCGAATAATGAGATGCCTTTCATTCGGGGTTGGGGTTTTTGCCCGTTGTAAGTACAGTAAAGCCTTTATCCGAGACGAGGTTTTGTTTTCCTCGTGAGGCTCCGCCGTGGCAGCCCGGCGGTGCTGGGCGGCAGCCGAGCTCTCCGCTGGGGCTGCTGAGCGCTCAGTTGTACAAGGGAGGATCTTCGGCTCGTAACCAAACCCAAACCACCAAGTTAATTTTAACTCTGCGTGTGTCGGGAGGGTGGAGTGCTGGAGGAGTTTGCTGGATCATCGTGCGAATAGAGAGAAATCTGAGCAAGGACTGCAGCTCTGCCTCGGAGTCGGGGAGGGAGATTCAGGGAGACATTCTCAGTTTGAGAGGGTCTGAAAGTTATATGATGATTAGAGGAACGTGTAAAAGTATGTTGCTCATTAATTTCACTGTCCTTCTCATTTATTTAGGGGGCACCGAGAGTCAATCTAAGGCCCGTAAAGGTTAATTGTATTCTTCATACAAAGGAATTGGCTCCCTTCCGAAGAAATAGATTTCTGGGGTCTTTTTTTGAACTTAAGACACTTACTAGATTTCTAATTTAAATAACATGCAACTTTTAAACTCTTCAGTTATACAGTTCCATTGCAGTTGCAAGTTCTTAAAAAGTCGTCTTTATGGAAAGAAAGTCATTGTCACTAAAAAGATGTTTAACCCTCGCCTAATAAACTGGAAAGGAAAGCATAAATGAAGGTGATTATGAAGGTGCTTTGAATGTGCAGAGATTCACATAAAATATTATAGCAATATATTTGGTTTATTCAGTATAAATATAATTAAGCATCTATATTTGTGTATTATACTTCTCATTTGAGAAATTAGTTTCTGTGATTCACTTTCCCTGTGTGTTAGATGAACATGAGTGATTAAGTTGTAGGGATAAGCAGTGCTTCAGAGCCACTCAGGGTGTCAATCAAAATAAGACAATTCACCAGAAAGGAAAAGAGTATATTTTTGAAGGTTAAGATTCTATTTTTATGGTCATTTCAGAATGAAGAGTAAGTTTTACCTCAAAGTTGTAGATTTATTTGGCAAATTTGTGATGCAGTAGCATGTCATGTACAACTTCAAATATTTGGAGATTATCCACATGAGCATAGAGAAAGAAACAACAAAATGGGGAAATAAATTCATGATTGTTAGCTGTACACTTTTCTGAGACACATTTTCAGTGTATGAATGCATTAGTGATTATAGATCTCATTAAAGGCTTATGTTTACATGAATGGCTTGAATAAAGACAGTGTTTTAGGGATTAAAAGCCTGGTGTTATGCACAGTGTTGAAGGATGCAAGGGAGAACTTTGGTTTATACTTTCAGCAGAGCTACAGTGGCAAGAATATTGACAAAAGAGGACTGGAAATAACCAGAAACAAGGACAGCTCTGGTTGCCTGAGAAGTTAGGATGACATGATTGGGTGTGTCTTGTGAGTGATGAGTAGAGAAATTAAAATTATTGCAACAATAAACTGTGATTCAATGTTCTGTGTAAAGCATTTTGAATCTCGTAGGAAATCTCCTGCTACTGGATGACCAGCAGGAGGAAGATGTAGCTATCAGGAGTGGAAAACAATAGGGGCTATTATACAAACTACTGGTTTGTACTGCCTCCTTGGTCTTTAAAGGTAACTTTGTAACCTTTTTGAAGACTTTTCTGGAGTTCAAAGATTGTGCATCTACTGTTCTGCAAAACACTCACCTGATGTACCACTTCAGAATTTCCTTTACAAGCTCATTAGAATTTGCTAGTCTATTGCCTGTAGACAAGGCTACATTTTGTGGTTCAGTAGCAGTTTGTAAACATTGTAATGTACGATGTTTGTAAACATTGCTGGATGCTCTAAAATTTGTAATCGGGAAACTTACAATCTATTGCCTGTAGACAAGGCTATGTTTCCTGGTTCAGTAGCAGTTTGTAAACATAGTTTGTAATGTACAATGTTTGTAAACATTGCTGGATGCTTTAAAATTCGTAATCAGGAGACTTACGTGAAGCACTTGAGAGGTCAAATACAATAAATTGGAATTTGTATTACAATTAGAGAGTTAGTTTTTTCTCTTGAGATAATCCCTTAAGAGTGTATTGCTTGAGCATGTCATAAGAACATAATTAGAACTACCAGCTGAATTAATTAAAGGACAGCTTCAGCTTCAACTGGAGAACTGACATAGCTTGAAGGAGAACAGAGGGAAACTATCACTAAATTTTGGCCATGCCTAGTATGGATTTTGTCAGGATTCTACTTCTGTCATTTTTTTTTTCAAGAGAATAAGTATAACACTGAGAGCTGAAGTCCACCAGGTTCTGTTCAAAAGAACTGCTGGCCCCTTAGACTTTTCAGTTATTATCAATGGTGGAATTCATGGCACAAGATGAGTCTGAGTTCAGCTCTTGAGATGAGGCAAAAAAATCATTAGCTCATGACTTAATAGAGTTGTTGCATAAGAATATGCTAATTGGGCACAAATAAACATTTTCCCCGTTGCCTTTTTTGCCTTACTGTAATCTGATTTTTGAAGGGATAAGCTCCTTTGGAGACTCAGGTTGTAATCCAGAAAAGAGCAAACAATACTGCTCCTGTGAGAACACACAGTGCCTCTGCACAGCTACCTCTCTTTGGCTCTCTTACCTTCAGAATGTAACTATGCATGCAGATCTATCTGTCAATATCTTTGGAAGTCATTTCCTTCCTAGTATCTCCTGAATCCCTGAGATCAGAATGTGGGGTTTGTTCATGCAGATAGCTTTGCTACCTCACTGCCAGTGCTCTCCTGAACATTCCCTGTGACTTAAATGCTTAATCAAGCTGTTCTGTGGATTTGCTGTTGTGGGATGGCCAAGTACTGCCATCAAATGTGTAGCCTTGATGTGGGTTTACAGTCACAGCCCCTGTTGGTTAGGGTTGGGAGGAAGAAGGAGGTAGGTTTACTCATTTATCTTCATTTTGTGGTCTGTCCTCAGGGCACAGACCTGAGTGCAGTAGTGGCATCACTGCCCACCCTTTCAGTCTCAGGTATGTAGCTGTGGACCTTGTCTGTGCCACTGTTTGCCCAGGGGTACTGGAAAGACCCTGGGAATGGTTGGTAGTAGTTCTTAAGTCTTAATAATGTTTTTTCTTAAGCATTTTAATGCACTTAAAATGCATTTTTGAACCTAGGCTACAGCTCCAATGCACTTAATAAGCAGACAGTCCTCCCTTAAAGGCCTCCTCTTGCTGTGTGGTTTCAAAGAACGTTTGTTACACTAAACTGAACATCAAGAGTCTGAAGTGATGTTACCACAGATTTTATCCAGGATTCCAATAGAGAATTTATCCAGCTGAAAACACATCGTGAATTCCCAGGAAAGAATTTCCACTTTCATTCCTCTTCTCCTCTGCCAATTTGTTCTTATCAACACACTAAGAGGGCGCTCCAAATTAAATGTGATTTTTTTGTCAGGCTGCAGTGACTTACATTTCTGGTGTCTAATTACATATCAGGCAAAGACAGAGAGAATGTAGAATTTTGTAGCCAAAGGAAACAAACATATTTGTAGAACACGCAGCACCTGGTTTTCTGACAACCATCTAAGTAGTTTTCACTGAAGCAAGAAGCAGAACTCAGGCTGTAAAACCTACAATTTCACACAGGCTGTTTGATAATTTGGCAAAAAGTACTGGAAAGCCTCTTAGATTAAGGCACTGGATTTCTTTAACTTCTGCAATATTCTTTTCTGTTTTGAAGGGCAGCCATTAAGAAGTTCTGTCATTTTAATTCGAGTCTGACATAGTCCTCTTAATAGTATGTCATCACTTGGTTACTACTGCATTTATTTAATGTTTCACCTAAGCTTGCATATTCTAGTTTTCTTCTGAGAACTGAGCTGTTTTCTCCATTTACTATATCACTTGGAGTTATAAAAATTCAGAAACATCTGTGCAGCCAAATGTTTTTCTGTGTATTCTGTCAGCAATACCTGATCAACACCCTTGCCTTGCAATGGTCTGCCCCAGTGTAAGTTGGTAAACAATTCTCTTAATAATGCACCAGTTGGAGACTGCAGCTGGCTCCATTGATGAAATTAAGGTGACTTTTTTTTGGGGGGGGGAGGGTTTTGGTGTTTTTTTCGTCACCAGAAATTAGAATTATAATCTGTGGAAATTGTTTAGGTATTCTGGTTATTCCTGTGCTGTACATGTATCCTGAGCAAAGCAAATAAATAACATTTTTGTGTTGAAAAAAATGGGACTTCTAAGACAAATCTTTTGGCATTCAAAAGTGTGTGATGGCTGTTTCTAGCTTGCTTTATTCTTTGTGGAGAGCGGTGTGTGGATACTCGAGTACTTGGGAATAGATATGGATACAGAAGCCTAATCTCTTCAATCTTCTCATAATTCCAAAAATAACATGAAATCTGTAAAACTGCATGCAAATTCCTCCTCATTCTTTTCTTTTCAGATAGAATGGAATAGTGTTTTGAGGACTGTTGAGTTCTCTGGAACGTTTCAAGAACTCTAATGGGATTTTTCTCTTTTTTTTCAATTCTTCCTCTGCTCTCTCCATCCCCTTAGTTTTAATGAAGAAAATTCTGACCAAAGGCAAAATGCAGCAGTACCACAGTGTGCAAAGCAGAATCCTGACTAGTACCTGTTGTGACATTTAATATTCTATTCTGTTTCCATTTTGGTTCTTTTACATGCAGATGTCAGATCTTCTGTTCCTTCTAGGCAGAATGGGATATTAAGCACTTAAATATTGTGCTTAAACTTTCCAAGTGATCTTCTCTATATCGCTGTAGCCCTTAAAGGCTTTTTCAGAGATCTCAGTAGTCTAGGCAAAATCAAAATTGTTTTTCACTAGACAAAAGGCTGGGGGTGAGGTTGCTCCTACTTTGGGGAAAGATGTCTGGAAAGGAAGTGGTTGCCCATTCTTCCCTCAGTCTTGTAACTCTCCTTGAGGCAGGGGAGCCTGTGGGGAGCTGTTTCTTCACAGCTACAGGCTGGGCTGCCTCAGCTTTTGTAAGTATCTTCTGTGCTGGTGCTGCCAATTTATATCTGCTGCCTGGAGTAATTATTGGTTTTCTTGCTCACAAAGGTATCCTGATATTAATGAATGTATTTTCTCTTTTGTCAGATTGAAAGCTTTTATTTTAGGGTGTGTGCCTGGGTTTGTACATCTTTTAAAAAAGGTATCTCTTGAAACAGCAGCATTTTTTTCTTAATCTGTTGTGAAATCTTCTGGAACATATCACTGAAGTGAGGTAATGAGGCTTGATAAAGGAGTGTGTTTCCAGTAAAATAGATTATTTTTCCTGCAGTCACATCTCAAAATGTTGTTTGGAACAGCGGTCATCTTTGCATGCCAGTTACATTAGGGGTTGTATAAGAAAGTTTTTTGTGTCCTCAAACCTATTTTTTTAACGTTTGTCCAGGCCATCTTTCCAAATGCCTTGCTGTGCAGATATGTGCAGTTGCTAATGCTTTCTTCCTACACGCTGTGTTGGCAGCTGAGTACATTCAAAGATCATGAGTCAGGTTCCCTAAAAAAAAAGAAATCATAAAAATAATGAGATTTAAAATACTAGAGACTCCTTGTAAACATTTAGTATTGTTTTCCTTCTTTAAAGCTTTTTCTTTACACAGTGTGTAGTTCTGAACTTTTTTATTGAAAACAAATTTTTTCCCATAAACTCCAAATTTTAGGACTTGGCTCTTCAAGAAAAAGTCTCTTGTGAGGCTTGCCCCACAGCTGAAAATTGTAGCTGATAGCTTTTCTCTTTTGTCTGCTTCCTAATTGATAAAGTGGCAGAACTATCATTTCCAAAGCAGTGGACACTTTGGATTAAAGCTAATCAGTGGTTTCGTGTTGCAGGTATTGTATGCCCAGGTCATACTTGTTTTAGAGTAACTGTGGTTAAGATTAATGTGTGAAGACTTGTTAAAACAAAGCAAAAAGTGAGAGGTGAAGTGGTAAGTGATGTATAAATCTTTACATATGGTAAATGATGCTGAATCTTTACTTGGGATAGAAAATAGCAGCAGGGGACTGACGATGTAGCCAGCAGAAAGTTTGAGACATTAACTCCCACCATGGTGCCCCTTAATCTGTTTCACATGTGTAAGCTCTAAAACAGAGCCTACTGTGGATTTGTAAACACAAAGGTCTTTAATGTCTGAGATAAGGAGAGTCTTTTTCTTTATTCAAGCAGCCTAAATATTGCATTACTAATTTTGTAAGTTACATGTTGCATTAATATTCAGTTTATCATATTGTGTAAATGGGCTTAGGATGGAAGAAATACTTTTCCAACAAATCATACAGCTGGAGCTGTTACTAATTCCCTAATCTTTCTGTGCTATATAGTAATTGCACTTAATTGTTTGCTTTTGCTATGTTTTATGGTGTGAAATGCAGTATGTCAACAGTGCTGAACAGGTACCTCAGTGTGTGTAATGCTAATATTCTTGAAAGAGAGAATTTCTGGGTTTTACCTGACTGGATGAAAAGACCAAAAGAACTCACCTAGAAGCATTCCAGCTTGTAAAAATGATTCTCCTTCTTCCATCCCCTCCCAAGCTGTGAGGAGAGCTCTGTTTCTGGTTTAGTTCCCACAGGTTGGAAATTGTACCTAAGAAACCATCCAGTCTTGGAGAGGGTGCTTGGGAACTTTAGTTTCCAGCCTAAGTTCTCTCAGGGCCTATTGCTTCTGCACTCAAAGACAGCAGAATCTGCAAGCTGTGCTTTCACCTGGCCATACTGACTGGCAATCCCATATGTTTTTCACAAGCACTGTCATTGACAGGAAATGTGATTATCTAGAAGACCATATTGTTGAGCTATTTATTGTTTTCCCTTTCAAAGTTAGGTGCATCTCCAAGAGGTCTTGGTTCCAATCCCTGTCTTTTATGGCTGAGGATGCTGCATGTAGCTATTAAGCTGTTAGGCTGGTTTTGTATGAGTAATTTTCTCTGATATGAAGAGTAATGGCTGAATCCAAATCATTAGCTGGCATTTCAGCCATGCCACACTGAATGATGTGCTTGCATGGGTAATACCCCCAGCTGTCAGTAGAGCTATGTGGCTCTTTTTTTACTGGTTTTGACTGGGATGGCATGAGACAGCTGGTGGCTACAGCCACTGCAAATCTGCCAGTGTGGAAAGCTCAGAGCGAGCAGAACCTACATGGGTGTTGCAGTCATCTGTCAGGAAACCGAAGTGCAGTTGACAGCACTGTTGACTAGTTCTCTTAGAAACAAGCAGATGTTTGCTTAGCTTTGGTACTGATTGGCAACCAAAAAATGATTTAACTACACAAGTGACAGTGCTGCTGCAAGGAAGGAGGATTTGTGTCTCGGTAGGCAAGGATAGTGTGCCGTACTTAGGAGGAACTGCTTTAATGCCCCGTGTTCTCTATGGTGCTTATTTCTCCAGTTTTGCACAGAAGTGAAAATGCTGGTCATTATCCACAGCAGTAGATGTGAAATGGTCACTCTGCTGAGATTTTAGCTTCTGTTGTTGGGTTTTCTGAGAAGGAGAATTTCAAACTCCACACCTGGAAGAATCTGGGGTACTTCAAACAGGAGTGAAATACAAGAATGAACAATCATCATCTAAGCTCTTGACATCCAGAATTCAGAGCCAAATCATGTTTTGATGACTTAAAGATATTGTACTTTATTATGTAGCATTTTTCTTACCATTCCTGGAGGATATCCTGAGTTTTTATAATTTAATGGCTTATGGAGAATTCCTAAATAAGACTTTCTCCCCCTTCCCATTTTGGAGTTCTGTTTCCTCTGAAGCATTGTTAGACTTGATTAGGATCTAGGAAATTTTTGAGTAATGAGTCAGAAAAATAAACAGAATCTGAGCAAGCAAAAGGTGGGGAATGGAAAAGTCTTCTGGTTTAGATGAGTTTAAATCCTTTCAGCTCTAAACTAGATATAGTTTCCCTCTCCTGCATGCACACCTTTTCCTTCCTTTTTCCTTGTCCCTTTCCTCCTCTTGCCCTTCTACTCTCAAAAATCCCCAGGAGAACAGTTGTGTTGTGCCTTACTGAGACAACTTTATGGGCTATGGCATATCTCTGGGATATATGTGCCTCTCTAAAAGGCCCTGGAGGGAAAGCTTTCTACTGTAACAAATCTGTCCTGTAAAGGATGGAAAGCAGTAAATATGCTTATAGTTGTAAACACTAATGATTCCACAGCAGTCCCTTATGCACCTCTTAATCAGAAAATTATTTTTGTTGTGACTCTATGTGCTTTTAGTTTGGGATTTCAGGTTTTTTCACATTGTAACTGAGCCGTGATTAGAAGGTATGAAGAAATGGACCATAAAATAGATGTTTAGTGAAAGATAAGTAAAAGCATACTTGACAGGATTAGTGGAATATATTTGAGATGTGTTATGTCGCTGGCATACCCGTGACTACTTAACTACTGAAATAATCTGTTGCTATTTAATCCAAATCAATTCCATTTGCTAGGTCGTCTGGAAGTTACTGAATAAGTTACTTAGTTGATTAGCCAAATGGCAGGGGGAAAAAAAAAGTCAAACTACTGAAGAAAGTAAAGACAGTAAAGAACATAATAAAATGCTAAGGATCTCATTTCTGAAAGAAATAAATGGTTGGCTGGAAATAATGGCTTGAATATTTTGAATTCATTATGGTGAATTTTGCCAGATGCTTTTGCAGAATATTTATGTATGTTATTTGCTGTGGTGTTTCTTGTGCTTGCTGCAAGGCATGTGTATTTCTGGGTAATTTGATCGTGTTTGTTTATGGTCTAAATACTTCTTTTCCCCCCAGACACAGTATTCAATTGTGTATTATTTCAGCTGCTTTTTGGGAAATGTGACACAAATATAAGTCCCAGGCAAAGTTTGTCTAAGGTAGACTCGTGTTTATCTAAGGTAGAATCAAGTGTATTTCTTCTTAGCTGACAAACATGGTGGAATCTGGACATATCTTGACAGTTTTCTGAAATTTGTGTTTCACAATATACCTGGAACGTTTTAGGAGGTAAGATCTTCAAAGAGATGTTGCAGCTCAAATACATTTGTAGCAGGTTCGGGGAAAGCAACTTATTAACTCTGCTCTGAGCCCCTGACTCTGTGGAAGCGTGGGGAGAGTGTTTTCTGCTCTCCTATCTTATCACTTATCTGGAAATGTGTCAATTATTTGAGTCTGCCCTGGCATGTGAATATTAGGAAAACGGGTATACATGGCAAAGTACTGGCTAGTGCGAGAGCTGAAATGTGAGAAATGGCATTGTGAATGACAGCAATTTTATGGTTTTTAGATCTGTTTTGTATGGATGTAGGAGTCCTGCTCATGTCTGACTTCATGGGATGTCAAGATATTCACCCTGTAGTTCTGGAAGTCATTGAGAGTGAAATGATGCCCCTGAGATTGTGGTTGGAGCATTTCTCCACGTGTTGCCACTGGTTTCCTTTCTAGTGCACCTTTCTTTGGGGAGTGGCTCAGGTACTTTTGGTATGGCATTGGGAACTGGGTCAAGTATGACCAAGAACTGGGAAGTGGGAGGAATAAGTTAATTTAGACATGTTCAGTCTGACTGTGGAGCAACAGAGTAAGATGCAGTACAGTTGCTTTTCCAAGTAGATATAAAACCCAGGCATTGGTTCATCATACATTGCTTTCCTCAGTGCTTGCAGCATGGTTCATCACCGACTCAACCAGAACAGATTTTTCCACATGGATATTGTCTCTATCTCGTCTTCACTCATGTACTTTTATGCTCTTCAAGGCACCCCACTTTGGTAATTGAGGATGAACAGTGCTGTAGTGCAGAAAAGCAGAAAGATTGTTGTTAATATCCAGTTTATTTAGCTTTGTCATGAATTCAGGTTCCTGCGTGTGTGTATCAGGAAGGTTTGCTTTGTTTTCCTGCTGAGCTCTAGCAGAAAAAAAACCAAGACAAACCAGAAGCTTTTTTCTTGGTTCTCACCTCTCTTTAAAAATGAGGAATTTATTGACTTTTGCATGCACCTTATTTATTACCTCAGCTTATCTATTAATTAATAACAGAAAAGAAGCAAAAGTTGCAGCACACAATGTGGTGGCTCTGTCTTGTCCAGTGGCTGTTCTCCCCTCAAATAAAACGTGCTAAAAGATAGGATTTTGCCTTTGAATCCCCACTTTTGTAAGGCTTATCATAGCATGGAGCAACATGCCAGACCTTAACTACCTTTTGGCAGCTGTTTTTACAGTTAATGGTGATGCTGGTGCTGGAAGAGAGGAGGATTCAGGTGTTCAAGGGACTGATCTTTAAAAAGAAGGCAGACCATTTAAACTGGGGGGTTTTTGAGCTAGTCTGTAGTGGAATTGGGCTGCAGCAGATTAGTCCCATTTTTCCTTTTGTCTCTGTCCCTGGCAATGATTTTGGAACATGTTGGAGTCCTCCAATAAAATTTTCATGCATTTCACAAAATCTGATGAATTGTTAGAAATTGACGTCAGTGTCCCTGTAGAAGACATGCAGCTGACTGGAGGATGTGGTTGGAACAGTGAATTCCTGCTGGTCACCTAAATCTGCTGAGTTTTACTGACAGTTACCTGTAGTAAAACCTCTCATAAAAAGTCCTTTTTTTTCTTGGTCATGAAAATTAATCCATTAAGCCCTGTCATAATGGATGCAACCTTGCCAACCTTTGTTTTGGAGTGGCCTTGTAGGTGCGTAGCGTTGTGAATTTTATTGTCAATTTTTTATCATACTCATGCAGTTCAGTCATCTGCTTTATTGATCTTTTATTTTTATCACATTCTGTTTTCTTGAAACTTTTGTCTTAGCCCTCTTCAGTCTGCTTTTTCAGCAGACAGTCTTTTACTCCATTGTGATTCAGCAGAACTGGCATGTCATATCCTTTATATGTACAGTATACATACATTTCCTTGTTTTGCCTATGTCTCTTCAGTGTTCCAGATTTTTTGGGAGTGAACTATCAATCAAATAGCTTACCTCTTTTTCTGTAGAATTCTCAGTTTGCTGTAGGTGGCCTCTATGCATTCCATATGCTCCCAGGATCTGTAGCCAATTTTTCTTCCAACAAATATTCCTTCAGCAGTCTGGACAGCTTTAAAACTGCATAGTTTGGTTTTGTTCAGATGTCATTTCAATATTCTTGGTTCAGTAATGTTCTAAATGACCTTTTCCTCTATCTGCACAAGATTCAGACTTGCCAAGTTTTTTTTTGTAATTGTATTTGGGGGTTTTGATGGCTTGGCATACTTTGGTGCTCTCAAATGAAACCAAAAACTAAAGGAGAAAATCTTGTGCACAACCTCTGTCTGTTCTCCCCTTGCAAGCAGCTGTGTAGTAACGTCCATTTGGATGCTTTGAAGGTGAATCTTATTACATGAAAGAATTTTAGGATCTTATTGTTCACTGGGTTGCTTCATCATCTGTGCCTGTTTGATTGGTACCTTCTCTGTACAGTACTTCTGCTACTTTTTGTTTGATGTTTGTTAATTTTGTCCTTGCTTGCAGGTTTTTGGTTTTTTTTCTTCTTACAATTGATTTTAATTGGATAAAATTCTAAAACTTTAAATTTTGCTTTCTAGTGTTTTTCAGTTACCTGTTTCAGCTACCTTTTTTTTTTCATTTTATATTCTCCATTATTCCTTTTATACCTCTCTTTCTCCACCACATACTTGAAACTGAATGTGTGTGTCCATCTGCATCTCTTGTTTCATTCACAGAAGTTAGTAATAGCTTGATCACTAACTATAAGTGATAACTTGATAACTAATTGATGAAAGCAAGAATTGGAAGTCTGAAAGGATATCTCCACATATGTTCTTTGTGCCTGATCCCCATCTGGAATCGCTCAGGAGAGAATACAAAGAATAGATGCGACTCAAACACTGAGGATGCAATTTCCATCTCTACAGTGTTTCACAAATACTCCTTTCCTCTGACCACTTTGTGATTCTCCACATACTCAGATTTCCACTTATGATGTAGAGGATAGGTGCTAAAGATGTACTAAGACCTCCTGGCTTAAATATGATCTGGTGTTCTCCTCTGGATGAAAAGATGAGTCCTGTTCAAAATTGTTTTCCTTTCATCTGCTGCATTGCAATGATGTCATGGGTGGAATATTTTTAGCCTCTTGTTATTTTTTTTTTTCTTGATACTTAATATGTTTAAAAGGAGGCTTTTCCTATTATTGTTCTCATCTGTGATGAGAAATACAAATTTCCTGAATAAAACACTATGTATAATTTTAGCTGAAATTCACTACTGATTTAAAAACCAAGTAGGACTCTAAGATGTGATATCTCAAGTTTCAGCAAGACTTTCCAGAGATTTATGGTAACTATTAGGGCCTATATGCTTAAAATATGTTTTTCTCCATTTTTCAAGTAGAAGGAGGAAACAACCATCCAAAAAATCTGTCACTTCTGTCATAGCAATAATCATAGTTGTGGGGGACGTTTTTAGTTGGTTGGTCTGTTTGTTTTATATGGACTATGAGTGAATGGAATACATTAATCCTGGTGTCCTGGACTTTGAAACAATAGTGTCATCAGTGTCCTGCTGCTTTTCCAGTCCTAAAATGCACATTGCATGTGGTGATGTCTGTGAAAGGAGATCATATGGGATTGTACAGAGCCCTGGACTGAAAACACAAAGAATATGATAGAAGATTTCCTTGTGGTGAAACAAGGATTTAAAGACTCCTGGCTCAAACTGTACAAGTGAACAAATTAGATGTTTTTGTGATGCAAGCTGGGACATTTGTGGCAGAGAAGTAAAGGTTTTTCCCTTAAGCTTCATACATCTACATCTGTTTAGTCCATTGGTTATATTGTTGACACAGCTTGAATTCATATTTATAGTGTGAAAACAGAAAATATTTTTAAGTCTCTCTGCATATTATATCCTACATGAGCACACAAGTTAGTGTTTGGGGCTCTAGATAACTTTTATGAGTGTGCCTAGCTAAATTGTGTATTACAGTAAAAAAAGACTATGTCAAATGTTTATTCTTACTTAAATTTCAGTATTTCTACTTGATATTGTCTGACTACTTCATTACCTAGATCATGATTCCTTTAAAAAAATATTTGTTGTTTATAACAAGGAGTCTGTTTTACTTGTCATATTTTTAAGCTTCAGCAAAAAACATTCGGTCCCCAAAAAGAAGCCTTGGTTTTTATAAATCCAGAATTTGCAGCCCTATTCTGTATAACCCAGGTGTAACAGAAATATTGTTCCATGCACCTAGCAAGTATGTCAGTATGTCCAGTCACAAATCACAGACTAACAGTCCTTGAGGTGATTGTGATTCATGTCATTTAAGGAGCTGCTTTCATCAAGATAAATCTGAGTGGTTTGGTACTTTTGTAAATGTGGATGGCTGTGCATGGGGTGTGTCTAATGAAGATTTTGATTTGTGAAGTAGCAAAGCCAATGTAATTTTGTGGGTTTTATTGTTTCTTGAATTGGTTGTTTGAGACTATATAGTTACACTCTACAAAAGTCTTCTGCTGAAATTAGCATCTGTAAGTCTCTGCAAGATTTTTCAATAGTGCATGCAGTGCTTCTTTTTATGTGCTTGAATTTAGTTCTGTTTGTTGAACCCTGGCACTCAAAGCAGTAGTGTCATGGTCACCAACATACTCCGTAACAGGAGTAAAGAAGTGGGGAAAAATAAAACTGCATATAGTGACAACTTTTTTGAATCTATGAAGAGTCTTCCAAATGAAGAGAAAATGTCCAGTCCCGTACTTGAGGTTATGAACTTGCACACCAGAGTGCAGACAGAACTGAACGCATCAGCCTCTGGTTTAAGCCAACCAGGAAGAGCTCTGCTCCAGAAATGCTGTGTGTTTTCCTCCAGAGTCATGTCAGCATGCTCCACTCTTAAGGCAATTCAGGAGTGCAGGGGTGTTTGAGACATTGTCATAAACAGTGTGAGGTTTCAGAGGTCATGTGGGTTTCATGGCATCAGTCCCAAATGGGGTGTTGAAAGGCAACCCATGGATGTATCCAGTTTCCCTGCTGTGTCCATACATTGCTGCCTCTCTGCTTAATCCAAGGATATTTCTGTATTTCCTGGTGCAATGTCTGGCTGTCTCTGTATCACTTGTCAGTACATGAGCATGGTCACAATCTTTTTGTAGCTTCTTGACAGTTATTATTGCTAGAGTTTTATTAGATTTTCTGGCACTTGTGTCATGGCATATTTGATGTGTTGTAAGATATCTGGAGTAAGTTAGTCATAGGTTATTTGGAGAAGCATGTTGAGAGAGGCCTTTAGGTTCATTTTCATATCAGCTAGGTTGTAATTTTAATGAGGAAAAAGGGTTATGCCTGTATGTTAGGCTGAGGAAAGCTGTGGCTTGATATAAAACTTCTGTCTGGGTTGCTTTGGGCTGCCTCTGTGTGAGGAGTAGCCTCAAGGTGGCTTCTCTGTGGGGTGGCATTTTTTTCCCAAGGTGTGTGTACGTGTATAAGTCAGTGTGTTCCCAGACATAAACACAAAAGTGTTTATCTTGCATATGACAGAAAGAACAGAACTTCTTCTTCCTTGAGACTTATTGCCCTCTCCAGACCCTGAAATGGAACTTAACCAGTCAAATATCATTCTGGGGAAAGTGATTCCCAACCCCGCCCTCTTTTTCCTAATTGATAGTGGTCAAGGTGCTGTAGGAAGCTTTTTGCTGATGTTAGGAATACCTGCCTCTAGCTCTTGGCTGTGATTTGAGCAAGTGCTGACTCTCATACCTGAAATCAAGGGCAGGCTGCTTTGATAATAAAATATTCCACATTTTATAGCTCTTTAGGAAATAACACCTGAGGGCTTGCACATGTTTCCTTGGCAGGTTGTTTCTGTAGTTTCTGCCAGGTTTTACTGCACCTGCAGCAAATCACTTTGAGTATAGCTGAGTTTAACCCTCTCACTAGAGGAAAAAGCAAAATGCTTGATGATTTGGGACCCCCAATTCTGTTGTGTTGAGTAGCCACACTGACTAAATGTAAAATAAGGACAGCACTATTTTTGAAATACACTCATTTGTGAGCCATTTGTGCTGTGGTGAGAGGTGCCAGAGAGATGGCTCTTGTGAGTGTCCTCTGGCTTCAGGCTGTACTTTGAGGGGTCTGTGGCAAATAACATGCCAGGCTTTGCAAAGGACCATCAGATAAGATGTTCATTTGCTGAACTGCATCTTCTGGTGAACAGGGCATTAGCCTACAGAAAAAGTGTCATTGCACATGACACATGCTGTCATTATGGCTACACCTAAAGGAATCCCAATTATGATCATAGAGACAACATTTTTTTTATTTTACAACCGAGGACTTCAGTTTTCAGGAAATCAGACTACTTTTCTTCTCCTGGACTGTGCTGGTGGCTGGGCTTGCCTTTTTGTGACAGGAATTTTCAACTGAAGCACCCAGTTCCTGCTACGTCCTCTGTTCCTTTGGGAAGAGGCAAGTTCACTATATTATGGGGGAATTCCTTCTTTCTTCCTGTTGTGCAATCCCTGCAGATTTATCTCATTTGATTAACAGCACGGCTCCTGCCAAAGGAAATACTGGTGAATCCAGGATTTGTAAGAACTTTACAGAAACTGATCATGCTTGGAATACTTCACGTGTTCTTGTTCATAATTTAGATTGTTATTAATATAGTTGAAGGAAGTGACAGTCACAGATAAAATTCCTACTGGAAAGCTGGGATTATTGCCCTTATGGGATTTGACAACACACACTTGCAGAATCATTGTTTTTGGATCGTCTGTTTCTTGTTCAGAGTCCATGACTAATTAGCTTATAAAAATGTCATTGAGCTAATATCTTATAGAGAAACCTGTGATGTCAGACTTGATCCCCTAATTGCTCTTATAATTGGCATTTATTGGAGCTCTTTCACAAGTCAGGGCAACAGACCTCATTTGTTTTATGTAGAATGTTGTAAAAACAATTGAACTGGCAGCTGATTACAGCTTTGTATTCAGTAAGCAATTTTGGAAGACTGTGGGCTAGACAGTTGTCTGATTTGCCTAGGTTGTAAAAGTTAAATGTAAAGAGAGATGAATTTTCAGCATATGGCTCTGTGTTAGCAAGTACATGCATTAGTGGTTTAGCTGGTGCATTGTGTCTGCTTTATAAATGTTTATATTGCAGCCTTGTACTAACAGATATTGATGACAGGCAGTGTTGTGGAGGCCCAGTGAATGGCAGTGATCATTAATTATGGCCCAGTAATGATCCATCTCCATGTGTTTGGTTGCATATCCAATTCTAACCCGTGCTAGTGGAAACATCAGCTATTCTGTTGTTCTGTAAAAATTTAACACAAGGTCATTGTCAACTGGGATGTAAATGTTTAACATTTTATATTGAGCGTATTCAAGTTTTAGAACTCGTTAAGCATAAGTGAGCCTGGAAATAAAATTATGCTGATGCTTACATAAAGCTTGTCTTATTAATTCTGAAATGATTTGGAAGGTTTTCTGATTGCCTAACTATGGGCATAAAGGAAATATGCAGTCTTTGTCTGCTCTGAAATTACAGGCAGCTCTGTGGTTAAAGGCAGAAATGTCACACTCTTGTCAAGGAGGAACAAGTCTTTGACTCTTGTCCATAAAAATTGGTGGAAAAATTGTACACTTCTGACCAGTCTCTGGATCTCATGTCTCAAAAGTCTGAAAAACATAAGTTTGAATTAAGCTATCATGGGTATTTTGACACCAAAATATTTAACTTCTGCCATATGGTTTCTCTCAAATTCCATACTTTTTTCTCAGTTGCACATCAGCTCTGAACAGCATGGGGTTTGTGGAATGATCTCTTCAAGCTGCAGATACAAAAATGAGCTGGTTTTCAAGTATTTGTAAGTTAGAGACAGTCTTCTGAATTGTTTGCATTAAATTTTTTCTAATTTTAAGAATGAATATCTAATATCAATGAAAAGAATAAATGGAGTGTTTCTGGTGGCATTCATCCTGAAACCAAAGCATGATTAGCATGTAATTAGCTGTCACTGCTGTGCCTTTGCATGACTTCACTGGCTGGATCCCAGAAACACAGATTTTTCCTAGTGGTGAAAAAGATCAAGGGCTTCTCTTGGATGTTGAGTTCAGGTGGCAGAGTACAAATTACTGTGACAAGTGTGAAAAATGACCTGTGGACCCTATCCCAGGTGCACAAGCCTGTAGGGCAAGCACTGCTGAGCTTTCTGTGCCCACAGTGCTGTGGTGAACACATTGCTTTTTGCACTGGAAAGCTTTTAGTTTCTCTAAAAACTAATGTTGATTTTTTTTTTTCCCATGGTCCTCTTCAGACCCCTGAAAATTGTATTTTCTGTTTTATTTCTCCACATTTGGTAACTTCAAAGGATATGCATCTGCTTAGGAAAACTTATATTTTAATCTGTAATATTTGGGGAAAAGTGCCTTTGAGATTATTCAACACTTTGTGCCTTTTTTATATACAAAGCCTCTTTACTAGACATGGTAAAATTGCCCAAAGAAGGCATTTAACTGATTTGTGGTAAGATCTTGTAGGAGCCTTGGAAATTCTTGGAATAGTTGCGCTCAACCCTTGGGAGTTAATTAGTCTTTGGCACTGGCAAATTTTTCCTCTGTGTGTTTAAAAAGGTTCAACTGTACCTCAAATCATCTCTTGGTTCATGTCTGACAAAGTATTAGGCCAGATAAACTTGATGTCCAAAATATAGGCAAGGACTGAAGATTTAAAAATCATTTTGTGAGTTACTAAGAGTTTGATCTAATGATTGTGATTTCTGAACTTTCTGACAGATACCTTCGAGGTGAGATGCAAGACACGTGGAGAGGAGGCAACCACTAGATCAGGTTCAGTAATAACCTTTTTTTCATTTTCTCTTTATCTACATTTGATCACATAAATGTGCTTACTAACACAAACAGCTAATCCCTTATATTGGTGATCTGATGTAAACAGAGTTAATTTCTATTTGTTGTTGGAACAGAACTGTTACAGGATGTTTTATTGTGCTGTTTATACAGGGTAAAATCATTAAACACCTATGGTCCTTTTGCCATCTGAATGCTGAATGTCACTGCAGGGCACATGAAGCCAGAATAATTGTGGAATAGTGAAAGCTAATCCTTATCCTAGATGAGTGTGGTTAAAATCTTTCTGTTCTGCAGATATCTTCAGACCTATGTCAACTTTGATTATTAATTCATGGTTCCTTGATGTGCCCTTTCTTGACCATTATTTATCTCTCACAGGCTGATTATTTAATCTGTTGCCTTACTTCTATTTCAGTGCTAGACTGGGTTAGATCACTGAATGTGCAGATGTAGTTGTCAGTGCTTTAGGTGAGGTGTCTTCAGTGTGAGGTTGTCATCACTGCTTTGAGAGAACACAAATCTGCTTTTTTACTGGGTCAGTTTCTTGGGGAAATGTAGTAATTTAGAAGTTACACTTGTGACCTTCTGTCAAGTGTTGTTCCATTGGTTTCATTTTCCTTCAAGATGTTGCATTCCTGTAGGAGGAGCCAGTATCACTGGCCAGGTCAGGTGCATTTTGAAATTAGTAGGACACTGTGGTTAAGATTTCTTGTAGGATTTGGGTTACTGGTGTAAATTGCAGGCTGAGTTCTGGGGACTTGAGAAGGGGAAATCCCTTCTAGGATTTGACAAACAAGTTTATGTGCTGAAGATACACAAGTAGCTAGGTAGAGATTTGTTTCTGATGAAGTCATGGCAAGACTTACCATAAAACTGTGGTATTTTTATTAACTGACTTCCTTTTAAATTATTTTTCCCTCAAAAAGAAGCAGAAGTTTAATCTGTATGTTAGAAGAATATAATAGCATTTTTGATCCAGGGCATGTGATTAAATAAAGGAGTGTGGTGTGAGAGGTAGATGTATTCACATACTCTGTCATGAGCAGTATTAAACAGTGTGGGCTGTGCTCTCAGAGTGGGGAGTTACACTGTGTAACCAGTGATGATGTTCTGGCACCTGTAAAGCATTATAGCTGATGCTGAAGTTTCTTGATTAAAATATTTCTGAGAAATAAATCAGAAACAGGTAGATGATCTGCTGTTCTGCTACAAACTGAGCTTTGGCATCTTAGTTTAATGAAAGTCTTATGGAAGTAGTTTGCTGGGGTTTTGGATTAATTTGGGGTTTTAGGTTTTTTTCCCTTTTTTGGGGTTTGTTTTTAACATATTTTCTATGAAGAGGTGGTGTTTCATGGCAGAATTTGGTGTGTCTTCAGCCCTGCCCTGGTGTTCCAGGCATCAGATTATGTTGGTCTATGGCATAAATTGGGAGACATAAGAAAGAACCCAGAAATACAAGTTCTGCAGAATCAGCAGTATACTGAAAGTCTTCTGAACTTCAGCTCAGGCTCCTAAAGCTACATTTCAGCTGTGATTGTTGCAGACAGAGAAATATAAATGGGCCCTTTCTGCTGGTGCCTGTCACATGGGACAGTCACTCTTTGTGTAAGAGTCTGTGTGAGCTTCACTTGCTTTTTTTTTTTTCCTTGGCTTTTGCCTTTCTGCCTCAGAATAAAACCTCAAATTTTAGGATTTGCACTGTGAAAATTATTAGATGCATTTAGTTACAGTGAGCACTCTTCCAAGTCTTATTTATTGGGACAGAATGAATAGAAATCTGTTGTTTATATCTATATTCCCTGATTATTCTTACTAGTATGCCAAATATCTAATGAAAAACAGCCTTGTGAATTGTTGGTTTATTTATTTATTTCTTGAACAAAGCTTGGTATGCTGATGTGATCTTATGGTTCCATAGGGGTAGGCTAATATACTGTAAGTGGCATTAATCTGGTGCTCTGTCTTGGCATTTTTAACCCCATCTGTGGGATTACTGCAAGACTTTGTTGTCTTCCCAGCTTTCCCATCTGTCTTTACTATTAATTTGCACAGTAATATTGAATGTTTATTTGGTAAAAATTGCGAAGGAAAAAATCTGTTACTAAAATTTATGCAAAAGGCAAGTTCTGTGATTTTTCTTTTTTCCTTTTACCAAGTGCTGCTTGCATTTATCTAAGGTGAGAGGAGAAACAGTGGAGCCTATATGGAATGAAAAAGGACATTCCCAGTCCCTTCTCCAGATCCAGGTGCTCTCACCATAAGAGAGGCCTTCACTGTAAGAGGTGCAGTTTTGCATGAGTTATGTTCATCCTTTGGGATGTCTAGGTGTGCTAAAGCATCTTTAAGGACAAGGTGGTAAACCTCTCACTAGCTTAAAGAACGACAGCTTCCGATGATTTTTGAATTGTTCTGAAGTTTGGAGTAGACAGCATTCCTTGGCAAAGGGAGGATGAATGTTGATAAACCTGTGTTTAGAACCTAAACGTTCCTTTCAATGACAACATGTGGATGTCCTTCCTTTAGATTTAGAGGCAATTTAGTTTCGTTTTCACAAAGGAAAACCACAAATTACTAACAGTGTCCTGAAGTCATTAGCTAACAGCCTCAATTAGCATAACAAAATGCAGAATAAACGCAGGAAGAGCAAGACTGACTTAGCCTTGAATTTTCTGCTGTGTCCACATTACTGTGCTACAAGGCTTCATTCAGTAGGCCTGACAGACAACTGGAGATTCAAAATGTTAAAAAATAAATTCCATTTTATTCTCTTTCGGGGAAAAAAAACCTGCCAACTTTTGGGACCGAGACAGTAATTAGGCTGAAGCAGCATAGATTAGCCCCACTTAATGTGGAATTTAATTATTTGAAAGCAATTAAATTCCCATAAAGTCATGCTCAGCTTGGGGAAGGGTTTGGGCATAGAGATTTTGTGTTGAAAATGTTAATGCAGTCTCTGTGCTATAACTTGTTAATTTAACATAACTTTCTTCTTGCAGTTTGTCATCAATTCAAAGACAACTAGGTTTCTCTAAATGAAATTGCTCCTCTTGGTAGAAAAAAGTCATAACTGGCTGGATTGAGCTTTGGTTCCTAGTTAGCAACAATCAGACAGATAAGACAACATCCCCTCCTTTATTACATTTGAGATTTCCAGCCCTTTGCTTCCCCTCAGCTTGTTTACTTCCTCTTTACCACCTAGGAATTGCCAATAACTGCAGCACAGTTACCAGGGAAGCAGTTTGTCTGGGATTAAGGAAGAGATTGAGTCATTTTCCTCACTCTGATTTCAGTCAAGATTCGCAAGATGCACAGCACATCTATCTGTTGTGGGGGAGGGGAAGCTCTTTGTGGTGTTCTGATCAATCTTTCACCATGGTTAAAGGAGGAACGACACAAGGCCACTGTGGTGGAGCCACAGAGGTGTCAGGAAGGCACTGGGCAAGGGGAAGCCCACTTGATGTGGGAGCTGCTGAACTTTTCATTTCAAGAAGGGATGGGAATGAAGGAATCCAGGACGTTGTGGTCCGGTGCTACCATCCTTTGTGCTGTGGAAAAGATTGGATCATAAAGTGGCTCTAGTTGTAGACAAGGTGAAGGTTTGGGGTCAAATCTGGGGACTCTTGTGAGAAAGGGCCAGTCCAGTGCTGCCTGTTTGCCCTGGCTGCAGCTTTTTGGTGCTGATTGCACCTGCTACTTGGAGAAAGGTTCTCTCAGAGCAGCTGCACAGGAGTTCTTCAGTGCCTCGAGCTCCTTCTGCAAGTGCAAGCCCGGCCTTGGCAGAGGCTGCTGCTGCAGCTGGTGTGGGGCTGGTGGAGTGTGGGGCAGTCCCTCTCATTTTTCAGTGAGCAGGGGAGGCTGATGGGCTATCCTAGGATGTATACTGGCTGATTACTTGTCCACTGCCTGACTTTCCAATAAAAAATTTGGTCCTGAAAGCACCTTGATTTGGGTATTAGGAGGGATTAAGTGCCATCCCTTCCTCCCTCAAGAAATCCAAACCCACAGCTCTGCTTTAGTTGCTTTTTGCTATTTGTGAAGTAGAGGACATGGTATTTTTAGAGGCAGCTTTAGGTTTCAAAGCATCTCGTGTCAAGGTCTCGAGAACCCTTTGAACTTGTGACTTCTCTGTTTTCTGCTGGCACAGTGGGTTTAAATGTGGCAGTAAAGAGCAGTAATATTTTAAGTTTGAAATGTCTTTGTAATGTGGTTTGGGCATACATTTTTCAAAGGAGGAACACAAGTTCAGATTTGTGTTCCCAGTGATAGACCATTTTGAAAGATAGTTCAGCTTATGGATAATATTTTCAAATTCCTCTTGCTGGGTTTTCACTATGCAGGTTAATGGTGTGTGTTACTCAGACAGATTGCAGTAAAACTAAAAGAGACCCAAAGAAATCTCATCATCCTTAACTTGCTGTGAAACTGTTTGCATTCTGGTGGCTACAAGAATGAAATTGGAATGTAAAGGGAAGAGAAGAACTGAGCCCAGATGGCTGTGCCTTTCTCAGAAGGTGACTGCACTCTTTTGTACACAGACCATGGACAGAGAATGGTGACTCTAATCTTCCTCCTTAGCCTCTTACTTGTCCAGTTAGGAAAGGCAAAGACTATGCCAGAAGTCCAATTTTTCTGGCCTGGATTTGAGCAATGGGCTGATAGTCCTGACCTCTTTCTTGTTCTCCCTTTTTCCTGGAGGGGTAGGAACTAGAACACCATCTGTGTTTTAATTCCTGTTGACTGCTGTGTTGGTGGGTTTGTAGCTCTGCAGTGGACTGTGCTCACAGGACACTGTGGGTAAAAGCTTAACCTGGCACATTTTGTAGAGTCTTTAGGGCATAACAGACAGGGAAAGGCCACCTTTGGAGGCATTTGGGGTTTGTTTTACCATTGCAGATAAATCTGTTCTGCAATGTATTCATTGTACTGTGAATGAAAGAGCAGATGTTTTGATTTGAAAGGGAATTTTGTTTATTTTTTAGTATAAACAAACTGTGGGGAGGAAGCCTTACTGGGAAGCAATAGAGCCTTCCTGGACCATCTTCTGGTGTTTTGCATCAGTGACAATGTGTGTGTACATGTATTTTTAGAAGGGCTTCCAAAGGGCCCGCTGCTGCATGTGGGTTTGTTTATTGTCCTGTTACACAAACCATGGGCTATTCTCAGCTCCACCCATCTCCAGTTTGAGTTCCCAGCTGTGTGCCTCTGTGAGCTGCTGGCTGCTGCAGGGAGCGGGGCTGCTAGACGATAGAGCTGTCTTTCCGCCTCAGTTTCCTCATCAGGGGCACCAAATGCTAATTGCTTTTCATTCTGCACTTCAGCAAGAGCAGAGTGATGCAGAGCTGTGGCTTGCTTTTCCCCAGGGTGCCGTGGGTGTGACTGATGGAACAGAGCCAGAAGAATTTGGCAAAGTAGCCGACTGTAAAGGGAATAATCTCTTTTTCCTGATGATGGATGGCACTTAGAAAGCAGCTGAGCCTAAAAGCCATTTCTCATGCTAAGGCTCTGCAATGTGCAGGTCAGCCATTGAGCAAATGCAAGCCTTCAAAATGAGAGCTAATAGCTTGGAAGGTTATGCCTGACAAGCAGCAAGTGATTTGCTTTCAGTTCTTTGGTGCGTGGGGTTTAGGAGTTCTTTTTGTGGATTGTAACATTTAGCAATTCTAATATTTTTCTAATATTACATGATCATCTGTTTCTAAGTTCAGAAATATCTTGAAGAAAACACATTAATAAGGGAATATATTTTCATACTCAAATATAGTACATTTCTTTAATATTTAAAATATTATTTCTATTTAACTGCTGCACATGCAGTTAAGAATATAGGATTAAAAAAATACATTTCAGCTGAGCAGCTGTTAAAATATTGGCCCCTTACCTTTCTGTGTAGCAAATTGGCAGCTACCTGGGACAGAGTCATGTGTTGCTTCCAAATAAGTGGTCAGGGAGTTGTGGAGGTGAGATTTGAGAGGAAAATCCGTAGTGGAGTGCAGGTAGATTCCCACAGGATAACAGTTGGAAAAGACACTTGTCTAATTTGACATGCAACGTTCATAGCTCTTGGAGAGCTTATGTTGTCATATTTACTGCTGATTTGGTAAAAGAAGAATGCTGTCTGGAGGGCGTCCTGGGAAATAGCCAAATACTGAGTTTACCCCTGCTAGTTTCAGAGCTGTTTCTTGAAGAGATCTGAACTTTGAACAGCTGCTTTTGTCTGATGCTGGAGTTTGAGAAGATGAAGGACAGAATTTTTACATGGAAAGTCCAATAATAATAAAGCATCTATGTGTGCAACAAAGTCCTAAACCATTGTAAAATGTGGATTTTCCTCCTAGGAGATAGGCCTGTGAGACTCAGTCACTAGCACACGTTGTGTTACTCTGTGAATACCGGCAACTTTGAACTGCTTGTTAAGTGCTGTACTTGCTTCTGTTTAAAGGGAAAGGTTTTGAGAACTGTTCCCTCTTCAACCAAATAGTGCATTATTCAAAACACAGTCTTCACAAATAGGTTTTGTGAGATTGTATGCACTAAGCAGCAGCATCTTGACAATAAGTACTTTTAGTATGTCTGAAACTCCTTGTGTTTATCAATTATCATCTGTGATGCTTGAATTGATTTGTTAATCACAAAGCTGGAGTTCCGTTTTACAGGAATGTATTGACACAGTAATTATAAATGCAAAGCTTTCATCTTTATTGTAATAAGCTTTTTTGTCCAGTATTTGAAAAATTATTTTTCACAACACACATATTAATATCTTGATACATGTGTGTGCTCTATGCAGTTTTCCTAAGAGTGTCTCAGCTTGGCAGTGGCTTAATAACTAGTCAGATGAAGTGGGAACCTCATTTAGACTTCCAGACCAGCCAGGAAAGTGAATTGTATTCTTGTAGAATGAACTTCCCTTACAGTTTGAATTCAATCAAGTTGAATATGGTTCTTAACTTGTACATTAGTTCAGTACAGGGTGGGAATCTGCTTCAAATTCCTTGTACTGCTTCATAAAGTTAAGTATAGGGTTTAAGAGTTAAATACTTCTGTGGTCCTAGGAAGGTCCTAGGGGGGTTTTTAGATCTTATTCTGAATTTGCAAATGCATTCCTCCTTCTTTTCTTGCTCTATATCTTGATGTTATGAGAACAGCTAAAACCCTGTTGCAAGGTATTTCCATCCTGTTGTAATTGTGATCTGATGATATCCTGTTTGTATCTAGGCTGTTTGTATCCAGAAGGGATTTTTTTCCCTTCTCAAATCAGCAGACTTAGGAGAGCAGAGGTTTGCATCACTTAGCCTCAAAGGACCAGTTTAGCATAGTGCCAGGTACAGTGTAAGGTGTTGCCTGTACAGCTTGTCAGAACATCCAGTTAGTGGTGGAATATGCTGGTGTGGTTTAATTGAAATTATGCTCAACCCGTGTACTCCTAATCAGGAACCAGCAACCTCATTTACTGGGGAGAAGGAGACATTAGAAATTTTAAATTAACTAAATATGCAGTCTTTTTGGGGAGATCAGAAAGAAAAGTGGCTATGAAATGTGTTTTGTGACAGATCTGGTGTACCTGTGATGGGAGGTTATCAACTCTAAACTTTTGATTTATGGGAAATAAATTGTGGAACAAACAGTAGATTGCTTGCAACATAGATGTCAGAGCCCTCAGACTGTAGAAATAATGACTATTTTAGTGTTTATATGCAAAATATTGTTCTTCCTTAAAATTTAAAAAATAGAAATCTAAAATATTCAGGGTGATGCTTTAGCTAAAGTTTATCCATCCAGTTTAGGGTGACCTTTGGCAAACTCTTTCTTTCTTTCTCTGTGTGAAAGAAATACATAGCCATACTATTAAATTTTAAGCAAGAGCTAGAGCAACAGATGGTTGATGGAATATGTAATTTTTGCTTGATTAAAGTTTATGAGACTCTTTAGAATTTCTCTCTGATTTTTGAAGAGGTAACAAACCCAATGCATGGAGAGGAGACTATGGAATGTTCCTACTTCATTTTCATAACTATACCTTTTGGTAGATTGATGCTCCAGATTTCGACTGACTTTGTGCTAATATTGTGTTATGGTTTTTTTAATCAAGCAGTTAACATTTTATTACTCAACAAAGCAATGGAGTGGCATAAGGCATGCAGTTTGCTAGTGCACATGGCATTGCCATACCATTGTTTAGTGTGCTGTGGTTTACCAGAACATCCACATTTCTATAAATTCAGACAAGGCTGGCTACTAATATCTGCCAAGTGGTGACTTAGCCAAAAGTTAGCTAAGGATTATGAAAATAGCTGTTTCATTTTGCCTTTGTTTGTACCTGATGCTTTCTGCAGATGTTTGTTGTTTCAGATGTTAGCTCTGACTCAAGTAAGAAGCATGACTATTGTTTGGAAATACTCCTTAGTTGTCTTCTGTGGTGTCTCCATATGGCTGGCAGTTTTCCTGGATGTGACTGTGTGTCTGCATTTGGAATGTGACAGTCCCAAGCTGCTTTTCCTGCAAGTTCTATGAGGTTTTCTTTCATGGTCAAGTGCCATTTTTTTTAACCAATCTTCATTGTGAAGGAAAGAATAGGATGGCTTTTAACAAATTTCTTTTCTGAGACTTTAAAAGGTTGACTTACTTACAAAGAGTGGGTGACTTGTCATCTTTTGCCTCGTGTGGAAGAGGCACACTTGTCCTGGTCTGCCACAAGACTTGTGGCAAAAACCTACTGACATGTAACAGAAAAGGGCAATAGTGCTTTATCCAGACCTTTTCTTAACAGTAATGCCCCTTTCTTTCTACTTCTGTGGAAAAGTTAATCTCTGGCTGGGTTTAAATGTATCCTGGGTAGCAAAGGTGTAGACTTGGGCAAGGTAACAGGAGACTGCTGCTGGACCCTCATCACCCACCCACAGTGATGCCTGAAACAATATTGGTAAGGATTGCATTAAAAAGGTTTATTGTTTTCCTTCCAAGTATATAAAGACTCGGGGGAAGCTGAAAAAATGCATATCTTCCAAATAACCCTGCTAACATGGTATCTATTTTGTATTGCTGATGTATTGTCTGGGGTTTTGCCACACCTGCAGGAGACACCACTTAGTGTTTTATTTCTGCTCCTTATCATAGATCTCTCCTCATGTAGTAGTAGGAATGATAGCAGGAACATGAACAAAACTGTTTATTTTACTGATCTTCTCTTATCAGAGTAATTGCTAAATAAGTGTTGCTGTAACTGCAGTAGTTAAGGTTACTTAAATTTGACGTCTAAGCCTCTCAAACTTCGTCTTCCCTTTCACAGCTGCTGGAGATAATCAAATTACGGAAATAAAGGATAAGCTTTTTCTTTTTATTGTAGTAAAGAGAAGGCAGTATTAAAATTTCTAAAGTATCCTGTTATACCAATTTTGTAGACATGGTTTGTCATAAACTTAAGTGTACAAGAAGGGCTTGCCCAACATGCACTTAGGAATCCTGTGCTGCTGTATTGGGAAATACTCCTATTAGAAGCAATTAAGAGGCCACATGTGAAAAGTTCCTTTCTTTCTCAAGGCTGTGTACTCAGCATCATAAAAACTCCATGCATTATGAAACATTGTGAAATTCCAGAGGTGGTAATAATAATAATAAAAAAATAGGCTGCTAATCTAGTTTGTCTCTTCTTGAATTTCTTTACAGGTAAAGGTTTATTCAAAAGGTTGTCTTGTGTGGTTAGAGTTGCTAGAGGCCAAGCTGGAGCTGAAAATCTACAGGGTGTCAATACAAAGTGGAACAGCTCCATGTGACATGAAGTTTAAGAGCCCAGTATCACAATTCTTCAGGCTCATCAGTTATTTTTTCCCCTGATGTACACTGAGACTTTAATAGCAGCCATGGAAATACTCTTCTGAGACTTTTACAGTCTAAGAAATGTTGTGCTTCCAAACCTTGGAGCTTTTATCTTATTCAAGATCTTCTGGGAAAGAACTGGGAATAGTGGAAGGAGAGGAGAAGCAGAGGAGTGCTGCTACAGGCTTAATGCACTTCCAGAGCTCACTAGGATTAGCACTATCCCTGCTGTTCAAAGAAAGCAGCAGCCTGAGGGTTGCAGTCACAGTATGTGTGGTTTTGTTTTGATAAAAGATACATGATCTTCTGTGATTCGCTTGAATGAAGTTTAATAGGGTCCAGCATCACCCAGGTGAATGAATCCTGGCATCTGCTTCCATTAAAAAAAAATTATTTGTAGCCTCCTAGGTGGCATGTTTCATGCTGTTTAGTTGGAAGATCTTTGTGTTCTGCAAAAAAAGAAAAAATACAAGAAAGGAAGTATGTATTCCAAAATGTTCCTCTTGGTTTTTTTACCCTGAGACATCGAAGTGATTTTCTGATATAAAGGAATAATGTTTTTCTGCTAAGCAGGTACTACAGCCACGTTGTGTCTGAGAGTATGTTATGGCATATTTGGCAATGTTGGAAGCCAAGGAATTTGACTTATTTAATGCACAGCTTGTTTCTCTCAAAATACAGTTTCTGTTTCTGTCAACCTTACGTAAGAGGTGTTAAATGAAACAGGTGAGTTACAGCAGATGGTCCCCCTGGCTGTGATGACATGCAAAGGATACCTGTTCCTGTTCCAGAAGTCTCAGGCCAGCTATTTCTTAACCTGTGTTTGTGAGCAGTTGTGTTTTTTTACTGTCCTCCAGAAGATTTGTGGCTTTTTCAGGCCCGTATAAATGAATGTGAGGTACTCTGATGTGTCTGGGTGTGTTGATGTCTCTCTGAATTACAGTTTTGAAGTCCTGTCAGTCACTGATGTCTGAAATAAGGGATCTGTAAGGAGACTGCCCTCTGTGACACCTGTGAGTTTCAGCTGGAGATGCCCCCTTGTTCTGTGTGAGCAACAGATGGTGAAGGATGGGAGAGAAAATGAGGTGAAATGGAAATGGAGTAGGTGATTTTTGCTTTGTCTCCATCTTAACAAAGTTTGATTTTTAAAATACAGCCATGACCATGAGGCCTGCTTCCAGAGTTCTTGAGAACATACAGTTGTATGACTGCAGAAAAGAGCCATAAAAAAGTGTAGAAGATTGGCAATTAGAGACTTAATGCTTTTCAGAAAGAGCAATTGCAAATGCCTTTACTGTGTAGGAAACCAGCAGGTAGTAATGCTTGTGTTCATGTGGAGTGAGACACATAACAAGTATCAATCACTAAAACAGTTGCTGAATAACTGACTTTGGAGGTGAGGCATATGTTTTTGACAATGAAGATGATTCATCTTTTGGACAAGCTGCCATTTGGGAAAATGTTGTAGCCATCCATTGAGACGTTGAAATTGAAAATGTAAATTTTTGCTATAGCTTTTCAAAGGTGGAAACCCTTCCTAGATGAAATTTAATGGCCTGTGACAGGTGCAGCAGGTAATTTTGGTCATGAAATTTAGAAATGCTCTTGCTTCCTAGCTTAGCATTCTGATGTGTTGTTGGCTGTTTCATCTGCAACAGTCTCCTTTGCTTACTGTTTTTTTCTAAAGTGTGATGTTGATCTCAGGGTCCAGAGATAAGCTCCCAGAGCACTTTTTAAACTGGTCACTTATTGGCATAGCAGAAGCTTCTTCCTTCTTAGGAAATGTCTTTAATAGGCAGTTTTTCTTTGATTTGTGCTTCTTGACTTTTTCATATTGTTCAAAATTCAGTAACTTCTGTGGTAGTGTTTTAGAAAAGAATCATTTCTTGGCCTTGTGACAGGTGTAGATTCAGTTTGTCCTTTTTCTTGTTGTAATACACCATATTAGAAACAAGGTTTGGCCTTTAACTTACTGATAGTTTAACTATTATTTATGGTTTCAGGCTGTATTGAAATACTGAATATTGAGTTGGGTTCCTAGAATTGAGTTCTTCATGTTATGGACTCTGCTTATTACTGTAAGGTTGACAACTCAGCTATAATCTTTAAAAAGGACCTGGGAAACTGAGGGGATAGAACATCTTACCAGCTTTTTGTACAGTGGTCCATTTGATTCCCCACTGTGGATTTTGATGTAGTATCAGAGGTAATGATTCCAGTCCTGCAGCTGAAATTTAACAGCAGAGCTGAGAAGGCTGGCAATGGTGGCTGTGGACTTTACAGAGAGCTTTCTTTCCATTTTGCTTTGTTGTGTGCCTGCAGTCCTTGGCAAGAGTGTGGATCACAGGTACCAAGTGGGAGATGGGAGGCAGCTCCTTTCCTTGGGGCACAGAGTCTGCTTTTGGAGAGGAGTTCCCAGGTACACCAGGACACCTGGCAAGTGCTGCAGAAAGGCACAGCTCCCATGAAGTGACAGAAGGAGCAGTGAAGAGAAAAGCCCCAGAAGGAAGAGAAGCAGCTAAATTAATCTACAGACTGACAAACCTGCTGAGCCCAAGAGGATTCACCGGAACCAGTGGGCAGGAAGAAGGCTGTCTGTTTCTGGATCACTCACAGTGGATTCTCTTTTCTCAGCTGACTTATTGTAACACAAACTCTGATGAAACTTTGATTTTTGGGTTTAGCAAGCCCTGGATTGTTTTTGGTAACTTGTTGTAGGACAAATCCAGTTCTAGCCCAAGCCAGCTTGGAGTTCTAGGAGAGTATCACACAGCAGTTAAGTAGGAGCAGTGGACTCAAGTGTTGGAGAACTTGGACAACAAAGGCTGTAGTTGCTGTGGAACATACCCATGTCAAGAGTTAGAAATTTTAAGAAATCAGATTAATAATCTTTGTGCTGTCCTGTGTGTGGACTAATTTTCTCCTTTATTCTTTATTGAGGAAGAAGATAAGAATGAAATAGTACACAGTTTTACATAACTTTTAGTTATGTGTAAGTCAAGGACAGCTTGGATCAGAGAAGATTTATTTTGTGCTTAAGGGAACCGGATGGACATTTTATCCCTATAGGTTTGTTCAGACACTTTTTGAATGCTTGAAAATTTGGAACATGCAAAAACCATGAGCTTTTATCAGGGCCCAAGTTAGAAAGTCTCTGTGCATATGTATTGAATGCACGGGGGAATTGTTATTGTAATGGTATTGATACAGTTGCCAAACATCAATACTGTTTGATTTGGCATGTGGATTTAGACTGCTTAAGGGGTTAGTGGACATCTGTTCAACATTCTAGCACGCCAGTTGAAATAATTGGTTAATAGATGATCCTGGCTGTATGTTGCATAGTGCTAACTTTGGGGAAAAATTGCCTTTTTATTCCAAAGCATAATATGACTTTTTTTGTTCCTGTTAAATAATTGGTGTAGAACAGAGGAAGTGGCTCTGAAGTTTTGCTAGTTACATATATATTTAAATGGTGTGTTGCTTCCAGAGAAATGAGAGGCTGATATAGGAAGGAACTTTTCTAAAGGAAATTGAGCCCAATAATGCAAATCGAATGTAATTCCATGGGGTAGGAAATCTAGTGAATAGCTGAATTATGAGAGAACAGAGGTACTGAGTAGCTGTTCAGCTTTTAATTAAAAATCAAAGCAGTTATATATTTTTTTCCATTTCTATGCAGTGTGAAAAATGGGCAGTTTGTACTTGATTTGTAAAATACATACCATGTCTTTGTAGGAGAATGCAGGGGGAAGGAAGCATGAAACATCATAGAATTGACTTAGAAACTTTGTGAGATTTTTGAAACAAGTGGTTGCTAGAAGTCACTTTGATACCTATCAGTGTATTATGTAAGTGTAAGTTTGAACTGGACCTGTCTGAATTCAGAGGATTTGCTGATACAAAATTGAGAGAGGGCCATACTTGACTTAGCTTTTGGAATATTGGGTTTTATTTTGTTTGTTTACTACTTGGTTTGTTGCTTTCAGTCAATTTATTTGTCCTTCAAATGAGGCTCCAAAAATTCTATCACTCAAAAAAGATGAAGTATATGTGCTCCAGGAAAAACTCCAAAACTTGGGTTTTTCTGGTTCGTACAGGGAGATTTTTGCAAAAGTGAGAGAAATGGGCTTTCAGCAGTTTTAGAAGTTTTTTGATTTGTGAGCAGGGATAGAGGCTAGAGGCCTTAGGTAGCAAATACCTTACCAGAAAGGGAAGCTTGAAAAAGAATTTATTGTAAATGCCAAGATTAGGTGTTGCGCTCCCGGCAGGTGTCGAGAAAGAAGGCAAAAAATTAAGGAGTTTGTGTTATTGGCTCATCTTTTTTTCAGTTTCTGCAGCAGCCATGGGAAGGGAAAGGCAGTAGGAGAGAGGTACTAACTAAAACCCCCTAAATCTTTAAAACACTGCTGAAAGAGAACTTCATGTATAATACAGGAAGATTGCCTTCAGAAGCTTGCCATGCAGAACAGCTTTATGCTGTTATTCCAGCTTTTCCAGCTTTCCAATACAAGTTAATGCTTGATCTAACTGGTATCTCTTATGAAAATTGAATGTTCACAGCAACAGCTCTCACATCTCCTTGTATTTCCATTGGATCACAAAGTCAATGTTTCTTGCAATGAATCTGTTTAGTTTTATGTTTTCATGCACAGCAAGTAGCTTATTTTATTGTGATTATTTGTGGTAGAGGTGTATATTTGACACATGAGGGTGTCCTTGGGATTCTGTTCTGTTTACAAGTCTGGTTCTAGAAAACCCATTTTGACATGTGGCCACTTGGTAACACTGTGATCATTTCATCCTGTAGACATACCAAATGAAAAGTGTTTTTCAAATTAAGATAACTTTTTTGGTTATTATTGACATGTATATGCCAATCACTTTGAGATTTGTTAATATAAAAAAGAAGTATCTCTTGGGCTGCAGTGCATTAAAAGCAGGATTCAGATTATACTTGACTAGAAGGAAAGACTTCAATCATCTTCCTCCCACACCCCAGTTACCTATCAGGGGAGCTTAAAACCTGTGTTTTTTAATGATTTCAATGTCATCCAGGGCATTTCTACTCAGGGAGGCTGATAACCTGCAGAGGCTTTCATGTCCCGTTCCATGTGGCTGTGGCACATCAGAGTCTTTCCTTTGTTCACCCAGCAGCCTTGCTTAGGGCTGGTTCTTTGCTAGGAGCTCTGTAGAAAGTTATCTTGGTTGTAACAGGCTTGGGTGTAGGTGGTTGTGCTTTTAAATTTTAGAAGCTGCATTAGTGTTTTACTATAGAAAGTAGCCTGGTGAAATGAGGGCGGGGGAGCTTTATTTAGGGTCCCATACAGGCCTCATGAATGTTGAGGTATTGCTTTTGTAGCTTTTGCAGTTCTATCTCTGCTGGCCTACCCTCTTCCCTGCTGTGGGAAGTGCAACTTAATAGCCAGTAAAGTAAGTAAAACAAGTGAAGAACGTACTATGGGACTCTGAAGTTTTCTTCATCAAAGACTTCACTGTTATAAAATGCTGATACAATTTTTTCCTAGTCTTTTCTAAGTATCTGGTATCCTGGTTTTCCCCCAAGTGTACATATCTTAATGTTTTTGCAGTTGGGCTCCATTTCTCTTGGCTGTGACTGTATGGTCATTACTGTGCCCTAAAAGAAGGTCAGCTGCATTCTTTCAGAATTTTTTGATTTTTCATACACTTGTAGTCCAGGCTTCTGTGGAGTAACCCCTGTTTACTGTTGAACTATGTAAATACACGCAATCACCTCAAAACATATCTAAAAATGCTATCCATGCTTTTCTTCTCTATGACAAGAATGAATTGTGGTTTTATTCATGGCTGTTTTGAACACTTAAAAGTTTGCCCTGTCTACTGCAGGTTTAGGTTGCTTCTAATCTGAAATGGAAAAATACAGAGATTTGGTGGGTTTGTCTGTTTTGCCTTTTTTTTTTTTTTTTTTTTTTTTTTTTTTTTTTTTTTTTTTTTTTTTTTTTTTTTTTTTTTTTTTTTTTTT
>VZUI01051292.1:0-29517 GCA_013401135.1 Cettia cetti
GTTAGCGCCGATTTCCTCAAAAAAAAAAAAAAAAAAAAAAAAAAAAAAAAAAAAAAAAAAAAAGAAAAACGAAAAAGGGAGGGAGAAGATTTCCTTTTGCAGCTTCTTATTCGGAACACGGTAGTAATTGGCCGAGATCAAATAACACTGAACGAGCATAAATAATCGTTTTTGGCATATTTGCAACTCCTTTTTTTCTTTTTTTTTTCTTTTTTTTTGACTGCTCTGAAAGTGGAAGATGAAAAAACAGATCGCAGTCACTACTAAAACGTTTTACTTTGGATCATCCAGGAGTGCTCTTGTCCATGATTTCTGCACCAGCAGCTGCTGTCTTTTTTGGGATTAGGCTGTAAAATCGGCCCCAGAGCAGATCTGCTGTGGGTGCTCATGGAAAGAGCACCGCGGGCAAAGGGAAGGGAGGGAGGAGAGGCTGGTGGCCAGCCTGGAGGGGTCTGGGCACGCCGCTCTCGCTCTGGATGTGCCAAAGATTTTGGTTTGCAGAGCTGAGCTGGGGGCCCTTGGTGTCTCAGAGCTCTCTGCACTCCTGGAGCCCAGCAGGGAGCAGGTGGGGTGGTGTTCCATTCCCCCAAGCCCAGGGTCCCAAAGGTGGGGCTGGAATCGCTGCAGCACCCAACACAGCAGCTCTGGCAGGATCTGAGCAGGGTGAGCACGTTGGGAGGAATTGTCCACGTGGGGAATTCCTCTCCCTCTGCACATCCCATCCTCTGGAAGCTCAGCCCTGAGCTCTGCTGCAGTCCAACCTGCCTGCTGGTGGCTCAGGGGGCTCATCCCCTGCTCTGGGTCCCCCTGGGCTCCAGCCTGGCCCTGCTGCAAACCTGCCAGCAACGGTGGCTGCTCTGTAAGACAATCCTTGTGGGAAGTGAAGGTAAAAATCTTCATAGAAGTCAAGGTGTTGATTAAAAAAACCCCTCAGCTGTCAAGGGAGTATTTCTGTAAGGACTTGTGTTTGTTTGTTCCTTAGCTGGGTTTCCTAAGGAAGCCAGGATTATATGATCAAACTGTTACAGCCTTTTGAACTCCTGGGCCAACTCCAATCAAAATTGACACGAGGGCAGAGGTCTCAGAAATAATCAGGTTGCTGTGATTTTCCTGAAAATGGACTGCTGGATAGCAGGGAGACAGAGGCTGTTAAATCCCTGCTCAGGCTGTAACCAGATCTCAGCTCTTAAGAAACTCCAGAGAAGCGAAATGGGAGTGAGCACCACATCCCAAATGTCCCAGCAGCTTTCACCTTGGCTCCCAGAGAGCAGCAGCTCTGAGACACAAGGGCCAAAATAATGTGTGATCCTTATTGGTTGCATTTATTCATCTTTGCCACTTTCTGGAGCAATCTGCCCTCTGACTCGGAGAGCAGCAGAACATCAAAGGGTGGGTTTAGGCACTGGCAGAGGTTTTTGGGGCAGTTCCCATGCTGTGGGATGGCATCACCCACAGCAGCAACAGCAGAAACACATCTCAGGGTCTTTGGGGGAAGCTTGAGGCTTGGTCCTGGCCCAGGAGTTGGGGGATGAGTGGCCCATGAGTTTGTACAACAGAGCTTTGCCCTCATTGCTGTGTTCTCTTTTTCTGAGTGGAAAGCCACGTCGTATTTTTAACAGTTTGATCTAAATCCTCTCAAGCAGCAAGGAGAAGAATGACGAAAATCCTCCCAGGTTCTTTGATGAGTCTCAAAGCAGGTTCTAGATTTTTTTTTTTTTTTTTTTTTTTAAGTAGCCAAGTAGCTCAAGGAACAAATTAAACAGTTTTATTTATTTATTTGCCTGGGACTCTCAGTCCAGCCTGAAAAGCAGATCTATTAATTCACATTTGACACAACAAATTTCCAGCTGGGTGCTGCATGGCATCCTCACTTTTGAGGCTGGGACATGAATTCCACGTCCAGAGGATGCCAGTGGGAAGGGGAGTGGTCCTGGGCAAACAGACCCATCCCTGGAAGACTTTTGACTTCCTAATCCAGAGAGAATCATCCTGCACTGCTCCAAGAGAAATGAGGCCTTCCCTGGCAAGCCCAGTGTGGAATGAGACATTTCCTCCCTGCTGATGCCAAGTCCAACTGGGCCAGTTTGGAATCGGCCACGTTGCCAGCTCAGGGCTGTGTCAGAATCTGAGCTGTCATTTATTAAAATAAATGGGTTTGTTGCCATTGAAAAGGTTCCCAACACAACAGATTTTGTGAGCTGGACAAAACTTAGGTTTTACAGCGCCCTGGGGACAGAGAGGTTTTTTATTCCACATCATTGCACTATTAACTCTGAAGCCTAAGGAAGGATTTCACCAGCCACAGGTGCTCAAGAGCTGAAGAACCTCATGGAATGGCACCTCCCCTCAGCATCAGACACAGCCAGATTGGGCATAAACAGTAGGAAAAATAGAAAGGGCAAACAAATCTGGCTGGGTTCCTTCCAGCTGCCTATATCTACTCCAGTAATCCCTTCTGGCTGATCCTTTTTTTTTTTCCCAGATTGGACCATTTTCCTTATTTTAAGACTTTCTGCTGGTTGAGGTGAGTGAGGAAAGGGAAGGAGAAGGGTGGAAAACAGGGAATGCCATGAAAATCTGTTGAAGGCAAGACTGGAATCATCTCAGAGCATTGCAGATGCAGAAAATGGATGGGATGAGAGAGATGGAAAAGCCACATGGAGTTAGCCAAGGACCTACAGAAACTGGAGTGGGAACAAGTTCATGTAGGAGTAACAATGGCCAAAGGTCAAATTGCACAATGTGAAGGGGAGTCACCCATGAATTGAAACATAAAAATTCCCCTCAGTTCCTGAACTCATTTCTGTCCTCCAGGGCACACAAATGAGAAATCCTGACCATGTTACAGCCAGTTTTGATACATTCTAAGGTGGACTTCACACAGGTTTGTGTTTGATGAGGGGAGGCCCCATCCTCCCTCTCATTCTGATCCCAAACTGGGAACTGTGAGAGCACAGTACCTGCAGAGTGCTGGGTTGATGTGCCACGACCTCTAACTGAGAGGGTTTGCACATTTTAGGAGAGAAGAAACTCCATAAAGCTGTTTCCCAGCAAGATTTGCTCTGTCCAGAACAGCCAGAACATAAAGAACAGCTACTGGGAAGCACCAGTCATAGAGGAAAAAATGTCTGCTTAGAAACCCCAATCCACTCTCCTGAAGGGATGTGATTTACTTTTGGGAGCTGGAAGCATGTTTTCTGCTCTGTAGGAGGACAGATCCCTGGAATAAAGTCAGGAGGAGTGAGGCTCTTGTGTTCCTCAGCTCTGGGGATCTCACTTATCAGCAGCCTGTCTGAGGGGCCAGGTGCTTCTTTCCCATGCTGGGAATAACAGCAAGGTGGATTCCAACCTAAATTTCCACGAGCTGCTCAAGCCTAGGAAATCAAATCCACGACCAGGGAGAGGCAGAAAGGCTGAGATTAATTTCCAGTGTGGTCTTGGTCTCACCCTGCCCTCCCTTCTGCCCTGGGAGCAGCCAGGTCGGGGATGGAGCTGCTGGGAGACGTTACAGCCTCCAGCCGTCTGCCCCGCCCCACTCCCAAAATTTGGCAGGAGGCAAGGAGCGTCTGTGCCTCAGCTGCTGCAGCTCACGGGCTGGCTCCCTGCTGCAGGCTGGGGGGAACACCAAAAGTCAATTTAGCATCGCCTCAGGAAGGGAAAGCACCAAAGGGAGACGGAGTTGTCTCCTTTGGTGTTTTTAGGAGAATAGATCTGTGTGTTTACATTTGCTTTGCCCTTTGTGAATGGAAATAGATTAACCTTGAGAAGTGCAAAGGGGTTTTCACTCACCCGGGCCTTCAGCTGGTGCTGCTGAGCTTTTCCTGCTGTCACAGGGGTGTGGAGTCACGGGAGCTGCTGAAATGGCACTGGCACAGGATGTCAGACATTCCTCATCTGGAATGCTCTGGACTGATGTGACCGTGTTTTATGGAAAAAGGAATTATAGAAATGACCAGTGCATCACTGATTTCTCTGTGTTGTTTCTCAGAGAGCATCCTCCCAAACAAAGCTCTCTTGGACTCTATTTTAAGGTATTATCAGCCAAGTGACAGAAAGAGATGCAGCAGAAAGGAAAGAATATCTTCTTTTTCCAGAGGGCAGCTCCAGCACAAAAAGATTAAAGAGTTCAGCCCAGCCTCATGGACATCTCTGGCAGAGTCCCACCAGCTCAATCCTTGCTGGGCTGAACCTTTTGATGGCCAAGCAGACATGCAGGGACCCTGGGTGTGCAAGTTCCTGCATTCTACTGCATGTGAAGCAAACCTCATCTCTGTGCTCTCATTTACTTTCTCAAGCTGCTGTGAGCCCTCACATTAATTAGAGCTCATTGCTTTTGCTGTAATATGCACCAGCAGAACAACAAACCCTAATAATCCAAACAAAAATCAGTCTGTGGCATAAAATATAATCCCTCTCTGGTGTCTGAGGAGAGCTATCAATTCAGGGGCTCAATCAGGTTCTGCCTGAAGTCAACAGCAAAGCTATTAATAATGGCAGAATCAAGTCAGTTCACTAATTTGCCAAATTCCCCATCATTAGTGTGAATTAATGAGATCCTACTGGAGCTGCCTGTTGGCTGTGGGTGAAACAGAGCATGCCTGGCAGCACATCAGCGGCAGGGGGGAGGCTGGGGAGGAGCAGGAGTGCTTTGGGGGGAGGGAGATGAGCAAATGGAAGAGTCCTAATGCAGTCCAGATGGAAAAAATTGACCCTGACTTCAGCAGGCAGGCAATGGCCATAGCCAAGCTGTTTCCTAGTGAGGAGGAAAACGAGAGAGGCTCAAGTAGCAGATGAGAAGTCAGCTCAGATAAAATAAGACAGCCATTCCCTTTGCCCCCCAAATGATCTTTTGCCTAAAACATGAAGAAAAATGTGTGTTCTCCTGCCCTTTCTCAAAGCTGTCCTGTGGTTTTCCTCCTCTTGCTTGCTTTAAAGCTCCTAAAAGGCAGCAGTGCCAGTGCAGGGAGTGGAAGGTTGTGCTCACTCTCACAGCCAGTCCCATCCAGAACTAAAATTGTAACGAAAATCTCATGAAGAAAACAGCTCCGTGAGATTTACAGTGCCAAGAGGGTCATATAAAGTTTGGAAATGCGTCCAAAGAGATGTCAAATGGAACTTAATTGAACTTGGCTGTCATCACTGAATAGGACACATCACTTTGAGCTTAATGGATCCTGCCAAGTCCAACAACAGATATTGTTGCTGTGTTCCTTGAGCTGGTGATGGGGGTTTAAGTGTCCATGAGTCACTGGGATCGCAGTTATTGCCTGAAAAGAATGTGCAGGGGGGAAAGGATGTTCTTGTCTGCCCCTGTGTCTGCTTTTGCTGCCATTGCACAGACAATGCCAGGCCAAGGCTGCACTCTGAGCTTTTCATGGCAGCAGCCCTCCAGAAGCAATTGGGGAAATCAGAAAATTTGCTTTTAAAAAATCTCTTTTGTTTGTGGTGGCCCAAGAGGCAAAGGCAGGCACGTCCCTTTGTGGCAGTTGGGAAGCCTGAAATGAATGGCTGAAATGAAAGGCATGGAGCAAACAACAAACCTGGTTTGGCTCATTGGTGGCGTGATGAGAGCGCTGCAGCAGCTTTGGTAACACCCCTGCCCCACAGAGAGGACTCTGGGAGCAGCCAGTTCTGAGCTGGGTGCTCATTAGTGACCAGTAAAGCCCCAGGGGGTGTTTCTGCAGCCTCTTCAGCCAGGAGATCTCTGTGCTTGGGGCTGCAGAGCAGAAACCCCCTCCGGAGCCAGGCCTTACATCCAGCCAGCTTCCAGCAGGGTGGGAGCTGTGGGATCCCTGGGCACTGGAGATGAACTTTGCAGCCCCCAAAGGCAGCTCAGCCCCCTCAGCCACTGCCACTGGGGACATCAGAGCCAAAGGGGAAACCTTTTGGAATATTTCATGATGGCAAAATACCAATAAAAAATGGACTGTCATAATCTACTCCTAACTAAATACTGACTGCCTGGGCTGTGCTCAGCGAGAGAAAACCTGCTTAAATATGATCCAGACCCACCAAATCTTGAAATACTCAGTGAATTCCCTTGAAAGTAGCAGGGAGCAATCAGCCATGCCAAGCATTAGCAAACACACTCTTTTCCAGTTGTCCCACATTATGGAGCATTAATTATCTTATAGTCAAACGGTGGAGCAGGATGAGATTCCTAACTGGGAATCTCACCCATTATTTTAAGCATCTAATTTGTACATCTGTCCCTGAAGCAGTCAGATGACCCTTGTTTGAATTGTTAGTCAAAATAAAACATGTTAATTTTATCAGGGTTTAAAAAGGTGTCATTAAATGTCCTCTACTTAAAAGGGGGGGAAAAAACCAAGGAAAAAAGTCTCTGCAGGCGATGAGCTGCACTCCCAGAGATAAGAAATGCTTCCCATGCACAATCCCTTTACTTTGTAGTTCACTTCTAATGGGCAGTTTGGTGAAAGGTACTTTCCAACACGCATTTAAAGCGATCCATTCAAAAGATAAGCAAAACGCAGCTGTTCATTAAACCCAGCACTTCATGTGGTGCTGGAACAGTATGTTTAACCAGGAAATGCTACTGTAGGCTCTCAGTGTTTGGGGTTTTTGTCCTTGTGATTCATCATCATTTACAGAAGTGGCTGAAAATTACAGGAGAGCAGAGCAGGAGGTGCTTGGGGAAGTGAACACCCGAGATGGCTGAGAGTGTTCTCCACACAGCTCCTCTCTTGTGTTGTTCCTTTTGATCCTTGTTTACAACACAAGCTCCCTTTCAGAGGGAACAGAGCTCCCGCAGTGATGTTATTGTACAGCTCGTGTGCTGTAGCAAAACTACAAAACTTTCTAGGAAGGGTTAAAGTCAGGGCCAAACACCCGGGTGTGAGCACACACAGATCACAGAAAGCCAGAATTCACCGCTGCTTCTTCAAACTCGGCCAGTGCCAGAGGGAATTCACACATGCAGAATTCTGCAGTCATTGTTGGGTTTAGTCCCGTTTTCCTGTTCATGGAAACTCCTCATCTTGCTCTGAATGGGCTGCTCAGCTTCCTGACAGGACTTTTGGGGCAAATCAGTCAGGTTCTCTAAGCCAAGAAGGAGATGCTTCCTCTTGCTTTACAAAATCCAGCAAGTGTCAGCGTCCTCAGAGGTGATGCAACCCGTCTGGGGAGATGGTGTGAGGGAAAAGAAACATTTTTCAAGTTTTTCAAACTTGATATCTTGTCCTTCAGTACAGCAAAGACCAATCTGTCCCACAGGAAGAGCCGGGTTCTGTGCTTTGCACACACTGCTCAGGCCCTTTAGGGTGTGGGAATCACAGCCCCATGGTGGAATCCTGATTTCATGGCAAAATCCCCTCAGTGAGAGGTGCAGTAACGCTGTGGATACCCCAGCACAGGGCTGGGATTGTGCCTGTGCAGGTGGAGACAAACGAGTCTGTGAGCTCTACTCAGAGGCCAGGGAGGATCTCAGCCCCCAAAGAGAAACTCCTCATTTTCTTCACTATTTCTTTCCCCTCCCAACAGCATTAACAGCAGTCATCTGTGTTCCTGTGGATAGTCCAGTCTATTCCCCTCTCCTTCCCAAGGCACAGGGGATGTCACTTTCTAGGAGGTGCAAATATTGATTTGCCTGAGATAAATGTGGGTTTATTCCATGCCTTGAACTTTTGCTCAGAGCTTCAATCAAACCTGGACATTTTATAGGCAATTTATCATTTTGGAAACCCCCAATTTTCCATGGTGTCAGCAGTTAAACCAGACTAATTTCAAACCATATAATATTCATTTGAAGGATACCTCTGAGAAAGGAGTGGGCTTTGTCTTGCCTTATAAGCTTCCTTCTAAAATTTTCAATATTTTTGTTTGTTGACCTTGAAATATTCTAAGAACCAAAGCAAAACATTGCCTTTCTGGGGATACTGCAGCATTTCCTATTTCCCGTGCAGGAGTGAATATGCAGAGACAGAATAAATATGGGAAGTCAGTGAGAGAAAACACAAACAAGAAAAAAAGAAATCAACCAAATTCTTATGGAACCTTTGAGAGGAGTTGGGTGCCAGTTCTGGGTAGAGATGGCTCCAGCCCAGAAGGTTGCAGACTGCTCTGAATGTTTTCATCAGCCAGACTTTGGCGTGGGCTCACAGCTGCCCTGTGTTATGTGCAGCTTCCAAAACAAGGAGCCAGGCTCTGAACAACCCTGGGCTGCTGGGGGAGGCTGCAAGGTCGGGGCAGGACCTCAGCCAGGCTCTGTCACAGGTGCCTCATAAAAGATGAAGATCCAGGCTGAGTCCTGCTTCACCCTCCCTGCTTCACCTGTTTTTTAATAACAATGAATCAGTGAGAAGAAAACTTGCTGAGAAGAAATTCTTTCATTTCCTAGAGAACCTCCACAGTGGCTCTCCTGCCAGGAATGACTTCCTCTCTGTGCAGACATTGTCTATATTCATCTCACTTTTTCTGCCTGAGCTTTGAATGTTTGAGGAGGTGCAGAGCTGGAGAAAAAGATGCTACATCACATTTGAGTTGCATTTAATCTGGCCACAATCCCCCAAAAGTACAGCTCTGCCTCAGACAGCAGCAGGGGAGAGCAGGGCACAGCCCGCAGCTGACATTTATGGGAATTATTTGCCCTGCAGAAAATTGGATTAGCAATGCAAGACCCAGAATTAGGGAGGCACATATGAACCCACAGGGTTCATGGCAGGGAAAACCCCTCTGGTTCATCTGCAGCTCTGAAAATGATGAAGCAGTTCAGGAGAGCAATTGGGTGATGCAAGAGCAGATCTTGGGAGGTCAGGGTGTCTGGGGCAAGGGAGAGAGAGACAGCAAAGTCACGTTCCCCAGTGATGCTTTCCTGCCACGGTTTGGCCTACAATTTGGGCAGGACATTGAGGAGAGAGAGAGAGGAGATTTCACAGTAACTGAGGCTTCAAGAAACTTCTTTACCTGAGCATTTAATCTTGGGAAACTCAACTGGAGTTGGGGTTTTGTTGAGAGTTTTAATAAGCTTGAGTTGGTTGACAGGTTCAGTGTGATCTGCAGAGCCTGACTGATGGTTCTGTGATTTCAGTGAGTTCTGGTCTCAACAACACTGAGGGTTCACCACAAGGACAGCACAGGTGAGGAAGGAAGACGAGAAATAAAAGACAACTCCCAGTTACTCCTTATTAGTTGAAGAGAATTAAACTGCTTTGCCCAATTTTGCTTTCCAAGTACTAACTTAGCTCTAATTACTGCATCTTTTGTAGGCTTAGTGGGCTTTTGTCACTTTGTTCTTCACCATAGCCCATAAAAAGTCCCAGCAGTTACTACTGGATGGAAAAAAAATCACGTGAGGAGCAATGAAGAAGGAATAAACAGACTGGAAATCAAAAGGCTGCCTTTGGTTCCAGTAAACCATGATTACCATGAGCCCTCATGCCAATTAAAACATCAGGTAGAGTATCAGCCACGCCTCAGCTGGAGGGGTATAATGTTATTAACAAGATTTTTGCCATCACCTGTAGATGATGTTTATTCCCTTTAAAGCTGTTCCATAGTCTGCTCCATTCAGGATGAACTCTGAGAGCTTTGGCTCCATAAAATGCCAGCAGCAGGTGATAAACAGACCCAGCACTTGGTCCCTGGAATGATCCCCTCCATCCCTGCATGTTCTGGGCCAAGCCTGCTCCTGCCTGTTTGCATCTGTAATTGATTGTGGGAGCTGTTAATCATAGGTGCCTCTGATAAACTTTAGACATCTCTTTGATTCAAGGATGCTATTAAGGAATTAGGCAGCAGCAGGGGAAGAGTTTGTCTCTGCAATTAATTGCTCCCGGGGTTTTGCAATCCGGGGATCGAGCCCTGGTGCAAAAATCAAAGAGTGGCTTAAAAAAACCCAAACAACAACAACAACAACAAGAAGCCCCAGCTCCAGGGTGCTGTGTTCTGCTCAGAGTTCCCGTGCTGGTGGGGGCTGTGGACATTCCTGCTCCATGGAGGCAATTTGGGAAGCAAATGCTCAGCACCCGTTGCAGCTCCCAAGCTCGGCTACTGGAGCTTGTAGGAGACCCGATGGAAAAGGGATGAGGGAAGCAGGAGGATAATTAGATTTTCCTTCAAGTTACACGCCAACAAAAACTGGGGAGTGGCTTCACTCACTGCGAGCTTTGGTCCTGTTGTGATTAGGATCCTGACAAGAGTTGTCTGATCCTATTAAAATTCACCATAATTATGGACTCTTGTTCTAATCATAAGTCATCCCTTTAGGCCTGGTATTTCCTCATTTCTTTAGAGCTGGTATTAAGGATGTTTGGGCTGAATTTGTTTTGAGGTCGAAACCCGGGTGAAGAAAATGTCGGAAGAAAATATTTTTGAGTCTTCAGAGGTGGCTTTTCATCTGGAATTGAACTCCAGGAATTGGACTGGGACCTGCTTTGGTTGTAAATGAGAGGTAAAACAAAACTCTTCTCCAGGTGCACTGGGTTGTTTAAAGCTCTTCTGATGTTTGTCATGTGAAAGCATTAAATGCAGCAAGACAAGACAATTCCAATTCAGGCAATTACTTTTCACTTAGGCCAAGCTCCTCCCTGTTACTTAAAGTGAATTTTCAGACTGAAAGGTCTCTGAGGCAGGAGATTGCAGCAGCACTGGGAACTAATTTAATATGAGTTTTCTCACATCTTGTGCTGCTTTTTATACAAGGTGGCTGCCATTTACCAGCCATTACCTTCCACCCCAGAAAGAGATGCTTTCCAGCCCAATATAAAATAATTTGCCTTTTTTTCGCAGAGTTAATTGAAATCAAATCCTAACATGCAGTGCTGTTGTTGCTGTTCTTGTTATGGGAAATGATCCTGCCCTTTGAATGCCTTCTCTTCCCTCTGGGGACGTTGCCATCCAGGTGACTGTACCTGCTCCCAGCAGCAGCTTGGGAGCAGTGGGGAAAATGGAGCACTGAGGTTTTCAAATTCCATTCCAGTGTCTGGCTGCCAGGGGAGCCTGCCGAGCTCAATTCAAGGGCTAATCCATGACCATCACTCCAATAATTGCAGAACATTAATGAGTCTGTTTCCTTATTACAGAGCTCAAAATAAGAGCATTGGCATTCCGATTTAGCAGGAAACTTTTAAAGTCTTAGCCCAAGGATTGTAAGAGGAATGGATTTTTTTTTTTTAATTAACTTTGCATTCAAAACTTGTGTTAAACCATCTGTTCTCATGCAAGGAGTGAGGGAGGGGGACCATAGCCACAGATTTTCATCAGCGAGCTGTTAAATTAGTCCCTTTACTTCACAGAGCTTGTTTTATTCAATCTGCCTTTATTAAGAACACAGGTTTGATTCTGCAAAGAACAAATTCTTCTGGTTCTTTAAGGAAAATGGTTTTAAGCAGGGTTTTATTAGGTTGCATTACTGGATAAGCGATACAACATGTTACCAGCGTGAATCATCTGATTTAGAGTGACAAGAAAGGAACTTAAAAAATACCCAGAGCCAAAACATTGCCTGGCAAGGGCTGACAGGGCCAGATTGGATCTACTTCTGCAAAGTTTTGCTGTTGCAATTGGTAGTAACTGTCATGGGCTTGTAGATATTTTGACTAACTCTCTTTGCCATCCCTAAATTAAGCAGTAGAAATTAGGGCCAGACTAAGCCTAAGCAGGCTGAGTAGTCCCAGGGCTGTCAGCAGGGCTGCTGATGGAGTGGAGCATGATCTGGGAGAAGGTCCAGCAGGATTTGATCCTCAGAGACATCCATGGGTCACCTTTCCTTCACCTACAGCGCACTTGACTTCTTCCCCAGCCTCAGCAGGGCCAGAACAGCCCCTGTGAACCCCCTGGCTGCTTTGTCTGATTTACAAACCTCTGCCTTTGGAATTCCACAGCCTTCAGCCACACCAGGGGAGACAGAGCCTACCTGAGGCACCCCCAGAAACCCTCAGCCTGTTTCTCAGTCTGCATTCAGAGCCTTGTCACTGCAAACCTCCCATATTCTCTTGAGTGACCTGACAGGGAACTGGGAAGAGGCGCAGGGAATATTGACAGGAACAGAAATGGGTTTTCTTAATGAGAAACACCAGCAGAAACCTGCCCCTGAGTCAAATAAACTATGAGGTCAAAGAGAGTCTTCTCCTTGCACTGAAGACAGAGGGAAAGTGGCACGTGAAGATCTGCAGGTTCAAAGATGTCTCAGGTAACAAAAAAGGGAAACTGAATATTCTCACTTAAAATGTCATAACTAAAAAAAATCATTTCATCTGCCAAACTTGGCAGATTTCAGTGTAAGGATGTGTCAATTTTGTTGAGAGATCTCTGTCAGGATTGGGGTTTAGCCTAGAATTAGCTCCTTTCCTGTATTGAGGTCCTGAGATTGAAATGAGCTTTTACACCTGAAATAAACCTCTAAAATGACTCCTGAAACAGGTGACTAGAATTGCTAAACCAAAATTCCCAACTAAACCAAAATTCCCACGTTTTTAAGATGTACAACCCCCTCTGTTGAATTTTCAATCTGTGCTTCAGACTGTTTTGAGAACTCAATACCTCTGTGGTTTCAGTCTCCAAACTGAACTGTGGAAGCAGAAGGAAGGTGACTCCCTAAAAATCAATTTATAACCTCGCTGCTGTCCTCCTCTGCAGGTTTTCCCCAGTTGGTTCCCCTTATTTATCCCAACTGAGTCTTTCTGCCAAGAGCCTGCAGACTGCTGGAGCTGTAAAGAGAACTCCATAAATGTTTTGTTCCTCCTTCCACAACAGGGAGAAGAATAAAAGAAGAACCAAGTTTTGCAGCAGGACTGTTCCTTTGGGATGCAGTGGTGGATGTTTGTACCACTAACAAGTGTCACTTGTTTAATTTCTTCAAAACCTATCCCCACTTTAAGGCTTGGATTTTATTTGTGGAACAAAACCATGGTCAAGCTATGGACTGAGGACTTGTCAATTAAATGATGTTGGGACCTGTCTGGGCAAAAATAAAAATAAAAAGTCTCAGTGTCATCTCTTAGTTGGAGACCTCACCCAAAATATTGGTTCAAATTAAAACAAAACGAGCACTTTTTAAAGGCTAATTTTGCATTCCTGTGGAGAAAACAACCCTTGGAGTGAGATTTTTCCATGGGGTTACATTCAGAATAATACACACATATATACATGTTTCAGACTCCGTAAGAGAAGGAAAAAAAGATAAAAAAGGTCAGAGTGCTCCAAGTACAGGTCTTGGATTTTAAGTCTGAGCTCAGGAACTCAGTTTCCTAACACAGAGTGAACAACTGCTGCCTCAGCTTCATGAGTAACCATCGAGTTTTCCTTTTTGGTGGGCGTTGGTCATTTGGGATGCTTGGCTCTGCTGCATCCTTTCCCCCAGAGGGAGCAGAGGAATCCCATTCCTGCCCCTGGGCCTGTGCCAGCAGCCCAGGAGTGGCTTGGGAATGAGAGGCTGTTATTAAAGGAGTGATGACTCTTCGTTCTGAGAAGCCCTGGACATTTGACCACGCTTGGGAATGAATCTGCTCCTCTTTTCTCCAGAGTGTGTTGCCCCTCTTGGCACAGGGAAAAGCCCTGAGAGCAGCAGGGCTGAGCAGCTCCAGTCTGCCACGGCAGGTTGGACTGGAACCTCCCCGGGAATCCAGGGAATCTGATGAGCTGGGAATCCTGTGTAAGACCACAAACCCATCCCAAACTCTGCTCCTTTAGCCTCTCCCTCTGCTCCAGCCACATCCAGTGCCACCTCCTAGTTACAGTATAGAAAAACGAAGGCTGCCAACCCCCTGGGTTTTTTTTAAACATCTGTTCAGGTGGAATTTGAACCTTGCTACGAATAAACCATTAAAATGACATTAATAAACACCGGAAAGCAGTAATGATGTGTTACTGCCAGAGGAGGGCCAGTTAAACGAGTTGAAGGCTGACACAGTTTTCCAGGCTCAGGGTTGCACAATGTGCTTGTTTACCTGGAACATTTCTTCTTTCCCTTTCCCTCCTCAGACACACGCATGGGGGACCAAGGAACAACAGTGAACTGGACTCAGAAATTCCAAATATAGGCTACAATCTCCATTCCTTGCAGTTTTATCTGTAAGATCACAACTGTAAATACCCTTTATTTGTAAAACTTGTGATATTTGAAAATGAGGGTACTTGTATCTCCCCTAGAATTCCAATCCCCTTGGTTTATCCTCTTTGTGCACATATATTCAGTTCATTTCTCCCTTCTAGGACTCATTCCTTTACTTTCCCATGAATCATGAAAGGCTGAAAACAAGTTTTTCTCCCCTTGACTTCGTAAATCTGTCCAGAACTTTTCTGTTCCTCTTCCCACTGAGTCATTTTAGCCCTTTAAATTTTACCGTGGAAGCTTTCCTTTCTCTTCATTTCATGATAATGACTTCTGCTCTTAAGTTGTGTAATACAGTCCAATGTTGAAAGTCAGGAATTACCCTAAAAACACAGCTGGAATTAGGAATAAAGTTTAGGATGCCTGAAGAGAACAACAGCAGGGTTATGTCTGATTGATCTGATAATTCTTATTAATGACAATTCCTACAGTGCTCTGGAATCAGCTGCTCAGAGAAATTCTCCCTGAATTTGCCCTGTGTTTGTGAAGCAGATGCCACAGAGGGCTGAAATTATACAGGTGGATCCAAGCTAAATTGGTGTTCAAGCTCTCTTTGACAGATCTAAAATCTCCACAACTCCTTTTTCAAAAGCTTCCTCACCATCCTGATGTGGAAGGGACTAAATGAACACAGCAGCAGTAAAGAAATTGCACTTCAAAAAGAACTTACCCTGGCCATCACCTCACACACCTAAACCAGACAATTCCCAGGGTTCAGATCCGTCCATACTTTCATATCTTGCCAATTCCAATGAAATGAGGATAATTTTGAAAAGCATAATTATGTTTTAACAGATCAAAGATGAGTGTATTAAGTTGAACTAATTGCATCGAGGAATTTTGACCTATTTTCTTTGAAGTCTCACAAGAAAATGAATTGGGGCAACCAGTCCCATCTGCACAGGTCAAAAGATTCAAGATTCTTCATAACATTTTTGCGGCCAATTTATGATTCTGCTATGGACACCAAATAAATTGATTTTTGTTTCAGGGTCAAACAATTATTCATAAGAGGGGATAGGAGTCCAAATAATAAATTTCTTCCTGTTTCTGATGATTGCCTGAATCCAAAAATTCCTTTCTGCTACTCTTGCTTCATGTTTTCTCCTACTGAAATCCATCTTGAGGTGGATGTAAGGGAGCAGCTTCACACAGATTTATTTATTCATTTACTTATTTACTGGTTAGGATCACAGAAGATTTCTCTCCAACAAAACAGTGTTTAAGAATATTTTATAGCCTGTAAGATGCAGTTTGGACCTAGAAAATAAATTTTATCCTTCCCTCCACAGACTCAAAACCAAACATGCTGAAAAGCAAAGGTGATTCTGTGCTTGGGCCCCCTCAGCTCTGTGCCAAAAAATGGGCAGGAAGCTCAGAGGGGAAGAAGAAGAGGAGGAACAATGAGGCTGTGGCACTGTTTGTTTCTATCTTGTAGACTTGAAAGGAGATTGGATTTATTAATGTGAACTCTGTTCATGACTTTTGAGGTGGCAGTCGCTGAGTATGGGAATAAAACTCTGCTGTGCAGTTTCTTCACTTTGTGGCAGCTGCTTTTGGAGATTTCTCTTCTTCCTTCAGTAAATCTTCCTCCTAAATCTTAGAAGAAAAAACCCAAGCTTCAGCTCAGGAAGAGCCTCTTTTTTCTCGAGGCAGCATGGAAGTAGGAGAGGAGAGCACACAGATGCATTGATTTATCTGGGCTGTCACTGGCCACATCTCCACAGCAGCTCCATTCCTCAGCATTGGAGGGACAGAGAGAGGCAAGAAGCATGGCCTGGATCTTCTCTCACATTTTCACCAGAAAGGATTTGTCTTTTTTCCATGAGCACAAACCACTAAAATTGCACAACTCCAAATTCAGGTCCAGTTACACAGAGGGACCATCTCTCTCTGTTTCTACCTCATAAAAAAGACTCCAAACGTTTCTACTCCCATTTCCTTCCTCACCTTCCTTGTCTCCATTCCCTTAGGGTCCTACCTTCTACTGACTGACCTTTACCAACAGCAACAACAATAATTATCCTATAATTAGACACTCTAAGTCACGTTGTTCCTAAAGCTGTCAGTGTGGGAAGGAAGTGAGAAGTGCTCAAGGTAAGAGTTTAAGGGCTCCTTCTTCATTGTATCACCAGAGGTATTTGTGCCAAGTCCTCGGCACTTCATTAAGTGGCTCTTGGGGTTCTCTCCTAATTACATCTCATAAGTAGCTGATTGCAGCTCATGACTCAGTGGTTGTGTCTCCAGACCACAGAGATGGAGAGTGAAGGACACTCAGGGATTCAGATTTCAAGTTCCTGATGCCAATTAGGGCCAAATTAAACCCTCGGAGCCCATGGTGCCACCCCCGCAGCGTTAGGGGTGCACCTCAGCCTTTGGGTGTCATCCCTGAGCCTGGAATGCACAGCTTTGGTTCAGGTAAACATGTGCAGCTTGTGTGAGATCCAAATGCCCAGAAAATCCTCCTTGGCATTAGAGATCCCTCTGAAACCAAAATTCTTCACTGTCCCGTCAAAACAGGTGGGACTCTGAGATGTTCTTGTCGAAATGTCCCAGCTCTGCCAAGGTTTGGAAGCACAGCCCTGAATTAAAGACACGGGGTTTGTTTTATCCCCTCTTTGTGACATGAGCACTCCACTTAAATTCCTTAGCAAGACCTTGCATACAAATGCAAAGAAATACCTGAATTCCTTACAGCTGGGATGAGGGGTATGTCCACAATTTACTTTTTCTCCTTGTCTTTAGTGTCCGCTGGGATCATCTGTTGCAGAGTAACAAATCCCTCAATCCTGGCTCTGACTTGAAATATGTACCAGGGTTTCCCTTTTCACTCATGCCATGACTGTTTCTTCTTCCTCCATTTGCCTAGCTAAAAAAAAAAAAAAAAAAAAAAAAAAAAAAAAAAAAAAAAAAAAAAAAAAAAAAAAAAAAAGTTGTTTCCTTTTCTTCTTGCAGTTCAATTTTCCCTGGGCACAGAACATCGAGCGGTGCCTGCAGGAACACACAGGATGGAATATCTGACTTTCCCTCTTTGTTGTCCACATTTCACTGTCTTGCTGCTTGGATTGGGTATCCAAACCTCAGTGCAAATATTACTAATAAAATCACACTTTCCCATAATATTCTACCTCAGCACCAAATTTCTTCTGACTCTTACTCAGGCTTGGTTATTGATAAGCATCAGGCAAAAGAAGGGTCTCTAGGTTAAATCTATATTGCTTTGAATTTCCCTTCCATGCTTAACATCAGACGCCCCCAACACATCTTGAACTGATTTAAGGCCCTGGGGTGTTGCTCGGTGCCATTCAAAACACAGCAAGCCACTTTCCATGTGCTGGGGCCACTAGGGCTCGTTAGAATGGCATTTTTAATAAAACTTAAGTGTAACTACAACATTTTGCGGCTCCACTCTCCAGATAAACCACTACAGACGTCATTCCCCACTTCACCTCCCCATTTACACACCCACCAGACTTTTGACCAGCCAGCCAAATTCATTCTGGGTGTAAATCTATGGCAATCAATAACATTCCTTCTGCTTGACACTTATTGTGGGCAAAAGTTTCCATAGGCTTGTTTGCGTATGTGTCTTTTTTTTCACTTCCTATAACAAATTAAGTCTTGAAACAAAGCCCTGAATGTTATTATTCAGGTGAGGCAATGCAGGAGCATTAAAAACACTTTGGGTTTAGATGCAGCTGGTCTATGTTAGAGTTGTTTTCTAGTCCAGAAAAGGCTGGGCTGTTATTAATGCTTGAAAATTTTCCCTTTCATTGCCTAGAATAAATAAAAAAAACATTTATCCAGTGCAATTTCTTCTAGGCAGGAATATCTTCAGGGTTCAGAAAAGAGCTCTCTGGTGCTGGCTAGGATGTGACAGGCAAAAGAAAGCATAAAGCCAAAGGGTGAACTCATTATCTGTGCCACTGGCCAAAAACAGATTCTGAAAGGATCATCTACTGCTCACAGAGACAATCCTAACCAGCTCAGTCAGGGCAGAGTTTCTTGGGAAGCTTCTCCGTGGGAGCTGGGGGGAACTGGACGGGAATGACCCCACCAGGACCTGCAGTTGCTGGAGCAGGAGCCTCTCCAGCAGAGAGTTTTGCACTGGTTGTTGCAGAGGGTAAAGCTCTGCATCTCCTCTGATGACTCCTCTTAATCAATCCCACTGTGCTCCTGCTTTTAGTGTCCTGTCACACTCTGGGTGTCACACCTGGCACAGAAGAATCAATGCGTGGATTCTCTGGAAGTGAATCCCCGTGCAGTCTGTGGGATTTTGGATAAAGAGCCTGAATCACACTTTCTTCTCCTCTGGAGGCTCCCATTTCAAGCTCAGCAGCTCCCTGAGGACAGAATTCTGCTGTTCCCAAGTGGTTTTGCACAGACCAGCGAAGACCTCTGTGAGATATTTTTCATCCAAGTACCATCTTAGGCTTCCTGATGGAAGGCAGGATCATTCCTTCACCTTCATCAGCTCCTGGCAGGTCCTGTGGAGTTTTGTTTTTTGGCAACGACTGCGTGTGAGGGCACACACAGCTCCAGATGCACAGCTCCTAGCAGGGTTTTAAACATCACAGGGATCAATACGTGAGGCTGATTGTGTGCTGGATGTGCTGTTCCCACCTCTTCCCCATCACAAGGCTGTCCCTGCTGAAGGGAGGAGAGGTGTGAAGTGTGTGGCAGTGCACACCCCAGGGCAGCAGCCAGCACCACCATTCCCAGCTCCCAGCGTCTCCACGCGAGGCTGTTTAATACCAGACCAATGAGGTGAATAAAACCTACAAAAGTTTATAGTGTGTAAATTACTGTTGCACCCTGCCCTCTGCCTCCGCGCTGAACTGAGAGGGATAAATGGAAACAGCTCCCTTCCCTGCCATGGCAGGGGGACTTCCAGGAGCTGCAGGAATTCCTGGGCAGCTATAAAGGGGTGGAAAGCAGCAGGGAACGTCCCAAGCAGTGCTGGCTCTTGACACCTCATCCTCTGAACATCCCACTCCCAGGCACTCCTGGAAAAGAGGCTGTGCTGGAGAGCCTTGGCTTGAGGCCACAACTTTCCAGCACCCAGAACCAGAGGGCTGAGCAAAACCGTGGCCTTCGAGGGCCAGCAAGGAGGCAAAGCAGCAAAAAGGGGCAACGAGCAGCTAATTTGGGATTTGAGCAGGGTACAGAGGGAGGATAACAAGGCTCTTTGGAGTGGGGCTCTGCTGGAGGCTGGGCACCACCAGTGCTGTTGTTTTGCCTCTTCTCTGCCTTCAAGAATGTCCCTGTTGTGTAACCTGAACAGCTGCTGGCCGTCCCGTATCTCACATATTTGAGAAGACTGGAAAATTCTCTTCCAGAGGATCCAAAAGTGCTGAGGGAACGTGCCATTGGAGACAGGCATCTACAGCTCAGCTCAGCACACGAGCAGCCCTGGCAGCTGCTGTGTTATCTTTGGAGCCACTGCTCACTCTGTCAAACTGAAAACACGACAAAACTTCTGAGCAAAGGCTGAAACTTTTATGATCTCTTGGGGGAAAAAAAGAAGTTTCAGATAATGTAATCTGATGAGTGTGGAGCAGATGGAGAGACAGACAATGCCTGTTAGAAGATGCATCTGCATGTTATAAAATGAGGAGAGAGAGATCTGGCTCCTTGCTTTACCCTCAGATCTGTGAGCACAGATTCCTTTAACCATTCCTTTAACCAGTCCTTTAACCATTCCTTTAACCAGTCCTTTAACCATTCCTTCAACCATTCCTTTAACCAGTCCTTTAGCCATTCCTTTAACCAGTCCTTTAACCATTCCAAACCCTTCTGCTGGAAATAGGACCTGAGCAAGGGGCAGAGGCACTTCCTGAAGCAGCTGCTCGCTCTCCTTGTGTGGGAAAAGCACAGAGTTGACACGGGGTGCTCAGTCTGATTTAGCAAATTATTGCCTTTGCACAAGTGATTTCATTTTTCTGTGCCTCAGTTTCCCTGTTTGTAAGACAGCAAAATCAGTTGCATCATCAAGGGCTTTGGTATTGAAAAAATGTTCTATCTAGGGAAAGGTTTCACTGTTCTCATATTTCTGGGTGCGTAAGAGGTCACTGGAAGTTTAAGGAAGCTTACTGAAGTGTTAGTTAAAAATAGTTAATGATGAAAAAAAAAAAAAAGTTAACTTGGAAACATCCAGGGGCTATATTTTAAAAACAAACGAATGCACAGCCATAGCAAGCAGCAATTTTTGCCAATACTTGCTGAAGTGAGGTGTTTCAAGTGCTACAGCTGGGGCTGCTCCTGCTGAATCCAAGGGAATTTTGAGTGCTAGGAATGTTCCAGGATCAGACCTAGATCTATTTATTTCAGCGCAAAGAGAAGGGAGACACCCAGAAGCGGCTCCAGCAGTGGGGACTGCGTGCAAACGCACACAATCCGAGGGTTGTTCTGCTGAAAAAGGGCACAGAAACATCAAGTTAAAGGTCATCGCTGAGTCTTTCGTTTCCCTCCTCTGCTCTGCCCTCGCTGGAGCCCGGGATTTGTCTCCAGACTTTCTGGGAATCGCTCTGGTGGTGTGCCGGAGCACCGGCTGCAGTTTCGCTGATGAGCAAAGAGCTCCTCGTGTAGACACTTTGCACAGCCAATTAGCAAAGTAATTGAGAACTGCTCGGGATGAAAGGTGTAATACACACACACGATTATTCACCATTTTCATTACATGCCGTATCCGGGAAGCTGCTGGAATGGAATGCAGCGAGGCACTCCGAGATGAGGTAACTGGGAATGACCTGCTTTTCCTCATTTACATCTGACTCAGAGCCATTTGAATCCTCGGCTTTATGTGTGATATTGCCTTATTACTTTTACAACACCCCGGAGAAGACGAGGAGAGCCAGCAGGTCTCGGCCCTCCAGAGGTTGTTTTATCAGAAAGAAAATGAGTGGAAGGTAATGCACAATAGGGAGGAGACGGGTGGGGAGCTGGAGATGGTTGGACTGCAGCATAATCATTATCATTAAAGTCCTCATGGATAGCATGGGAGAAATTAGTCTTAGGTAAGGATTTGAATGGAATGAGACCAGCTGCTCAGCAGGCCAGAACTGGGAGGCTGTTTAAGCAGAGAAGGGTGGTGTAAGGAAAAGATTGGCTATACTTATTTATATATATATACATATTTATATGTGGCTATATCCAGATTTTATATATAAGGTTATATAGAAGATTATGATAATACCCAGCCCAGGCCGTAAAGACAGGGCTAAAATAGATCTCACACCTTCATTTTGGAAACAGCCCATCAAACCTCATCTTCTTGAGGTTGCTTGTATATTTTTAGGATCAGGTTTTCAGAGCAGCTGGGTAAAACCTAGCTGTACCCGAATGGCACCGCTTTGAAAACCTGCCTCTCAAACTCTCGTGCTTCAGGAGGTTGCCTGGATCGTGGAAAATGGGGAATTGTTTTGCTGCCTGTATTAAATATTTTATTTTGGTATCCTCATCCTGCTTAAAAAGTACCAGTTAAAAACACTGAGCTCCCGAGCTCCTGAATCCTTCCCTCGGCAGAGCACGACATCCAACACTAAAGCTCTCTCTTGTGGTCCTGCTATGCAAACACAAGTCCTTGGTTAGAGGCAAACTCGGCTCAGAAACTACTTCAGCAAAAGCTCGTCAGGAGTTGAGAAATCACGTCTTAATTTTCTGTTAATTAAGCTGACAGTTTCTATTCCTAATTTTAAACGGAGGATGTTTGTTATGGAAATTATTGGCAGCTCTTACTCTTCTCACACCAAACGCATTGCCAGAAAAAAAAAAAAAATCCCTTCTTTTAAATAAGAGGTTGAATTTTTCGCAGCTATCGCCGAAATATTCAAAAGACTGATTCAGGTGCTTCCAAATACAACCTTCCCATTGTGCTGGAATATCCAGCTTCCACTTCCAAGAGTGATTTTGCCCCGGCTACCTTTGATTTCCCAGGCTGAAACCTCTCCTTTGCATTTACGTGCGGAGCCACGAGGGCCGGGAGAGCCTGGGAAGGGCAGGGACACGGAAAACAACCGGGCACCCTTCGGATTTGCAAAAGCAGAACCTGTTCCCCGCAGATGAAAGCTGATTCACGGGACTTTTTTCTGACAGCCAGCACTGTCTGTGCTGATTAAGGAATTGTGTGATCAGATAGAGAAAGTGGCAGGGAGCTGCTGTGTCATCTCCTGGTGGGGCTGCTGCCGCTGGGGATCGGCCTCGTTTGAGCCACTTTGTTCTGGCACCAAGCTGGGCTCAGGTTTGGCCTTTCCTTGTCCTTGGCCAGAGGGGAACCCCGAGCAAAGCTTCAGGAGGAAATCTGGATTAGTTTACAGATGCTCCCTAAATGCCTGGGGGTGGACAGAAAGTCTCATTTCCCAGCCGGTCAGGAGGTGGAGGTGAAAGGATGGAGCTGCCTGGTCTCAGGTGGGGAGCTCATGGCAGGGAATGTCTCACCTGAGGAAGATCCTTTTTGGGCAGGGCTGAGGTGCTGCTGGATTTGCTTTTACTCCTGAAAAGTGAAGGGGTGAAAAAAATTCTTCCAAAGTGACAGAGCCACGAGGAAAATGTGAATGTTTCCTTGCGGTAACACAACAAACAGGACCTTGAATCTGCAGGATGAGCTTCAAGATCTGAGGAAAGCTCTGAGCCTGAATAGAGGGGCAGGAAAAGGTCTGAAAATGGCACATGAGGCAAGTTTTTGGGAGGGTTCAGGCTTTGAAGATGGGTGGGGGGATGCAGGGGCTGCATTTCTTGGCTGTCATCTGGAATCAAAACCACCCACCAGTGTCCCTCTCCCTCTCCCAGGACCTGCTGGAAGTCACCCCATTGGCTTCAGACACTGCTTTAAAATCCCTGCAGGGGCTCTGGTCCCAGACCAAGCAGCCTCAGCAATGATGTTTTTGTCCCTTCCTGTTCAACAGAGGAAAAACTCCACCTTTATGATGCAGAACTCTCTTCTTCTGAGCTTATAATTGTCTACATAAAATCACATTAATATTATGACCCCAGCAGCTCTCAAACAGAAAAATTCATGGGAAGTTTTGAAATCCTAAAACTCCTCATTTTCTGGAGAGTTCAAGGGGAAAAAAATAGTGTTTTCAATATATATTTTCAAGAGTTTTCTGAGAACTGGAGTGCCATAGACTTACTGCTTTGTCTTCCTTTGTACTTTTCTGTATTCCTTACCATGAAATGAATGGTGTTTAGATAATTTCCCTTTTACTGCATATTCCAAACATGGCCAATTTTGGAAAGTTAGAGAATGACCAAGTAAATAAAACGTCAATAAATACTAAGATTATTTTCTCTCCTGATAGCAGCAATGCTAAAAAAATTATGCGGGTTAGTTTTTGAGAAAGAAGACCCAAATCTTCTAAGGCTAATTTGTTTGTCATCAAAAAAATAGCCAAATAGAAATAAAAGCCTTTAAAGTGGAAAATTCCAACCAGCTCTCATTATCTAAACTATGGAGGGTCACCTAGAGATGAACAGAGCTGATTTTTTAATGCAAACTCAGGCAGGACCAGGTTGCACTTTGCCTTACTGCAAAGCTGGTCATTAAAACTCATTTGATTTTGAGCGAGTTTCGGGGTTTTTTCCCCTTCATTGTTTTGAAAGAAACAATAAATTTTCCCGCACAATTAGAAAATAACAATTCTGAAGGACTGGAAGAACAGGTCTGCTGAATCAATCCAGGCATACCTGTGATTGCTTTGGTAGAAAGGAACAATTCTAAAAAATAATTTTTTTGCACGGCTTCATCCTCTGAATCATCGGCTGCTTTTAATGGCAGCTAACACCAAATTGGGCTTATTAAGGGTGAGGAAGCCCTGAGCCTCTGCCAAGGCTGGATTCTTTTTCTGGTGTGGATGCAAAATGCAGTGGAGGTGTTTGGGAATGGCTTAACATGCAGGAGCTTGATAGTGGGTTGCAAAAACAGCCAACAGGCACGCCAAAGGAAAACTGGGAACGCTGCTGATGCTTTTGGAAAATCAGGGCAGAATGGAAGGCTTTCTTGATTAAATTTCTTTAGAAGTTAATATACCAAAACATCCAATTAAAAAAAAAAAAGTGGAAAAACGACAGCATCCCCCATTACTGTGACAAGGTTTTTCTTCCCTGAGCTGGGAGCTGAAATTCTCAGACCTCGCCAAGAAATCATCACACCCAGACATCAGTGGACAGCCAAGTCACCAGGGCTGTCACCCTCTGAGAGCTCCAGACCAAGTTCTCTCATTTAAAGTGGGGATTCTCAGGAGGAAAGAAAAAAATTGGCTTTGAACTTCTCAAATGCCAAACATGTTTGAGAGCAGGCTGGGTCTGTGCTGCTGTCGCCACGTGGCTGCTGCTTTGGGGAGCCAAGCTGGGACTGGCAGGCACAGAGCAGGCACAGAACCCTCATGGCTGCTGAACTCTGCTGAAAATACTCAAAACCTACCCAGGAAAAGGAGAAATGGGCGAATTTATCTCCTGTTATGGTTTAAATCTGTTCAGGTCCCAATCTGTAGATGGGGAAGTCAACTGGAGCTGCCTTCCAGTCCTATTCCTGCAGTCACACATATGTATGTGACAAATATATGTTGTGCCCACAAAAAAACCCTCACCAAAACAAAGGAAAATCAAACCAGAACTAAAACATTTTATTATAATCAATCCAGTCATTGTCTATTTGCAAATATACCTTCCTGCCCTCGCTTAAAGCATTTTTTCTTCCTCGTGGCAGAAAATCTCAAACCACAGAGATGTGATTTTGACAACTCTTGTTCCCATTCTTTTATAAAAGCCTGAAATTGTTGTCCCAAGACCTACTCTACAATTTCCCTAGAAATTATTATGAATGGCAGGGTTAACAAAAGAGCTTACAAAGGGATTATTATGGCTATTATTAATGTATATATTCAGCCAGAGGTTTGGAGAGGAGATCTGGTTTTTCTTCTTCGTCCTGCAACACCCCATGAACAACTCACGTGTGCTGGTGGATTGTTGTGCTCGCTCAGAAAAACCCATACTTCATCTTGAAAATCTAATCCTTGTGTTTTGCCAGAAATGAGGGAAACTGCAAGCAAACAGCTTCAAAGTTGAGGAAAGGTGATTTAAATTTACCAATAACAACATCTTTATAACTGTTGACTTTTGAAAGTATGAGAGGAATGAAAGAGAACGTTCCCTTGGTTTCATTCCCTGGTGCCATTCCTCATCATAATGTAATTTACATGCTGCCTTTTATATTGTTGCTTTGCAGGTTGCCTGTTTTTAAAGGTACACTGTCACATAAAATCAAACAATGCTTTACCTCGGCAGTGAATAACACTTCCAGCTACTAAAACTGATTGTTAAAATGTCATGTTAGTCCGTTCCATAAATCACTGCTGAAATCCTGACCTTGCTGAAATCAATAGAGGTTTGCCACCAGCTCCCATGGGGCCAGAATTCAGCCTCCAGGCTTGATGGATATCCAGAGTGAACAATATCTCCAATTACTCTCTTAGGTTGGGCAAGTGCATTCCTTGTTCCCATTCCTTTCCTGCTTTCACAGCCCCTCACATCTTCAAGGGGGCACTTGGGCTGCTCAGTCTGAGGGGCTGCCAAGGGTCGGGCTGATGGATGGTGCTGAGGAGCCTCTTCCTGCAAACACTTCAGCACATCCAGAGCTTTATCATCCCTCTGGAGCCACAGCCCAGCTTTGTCATAAATGACAGAGCTGTGGCTGAGGTTATTGCCCATTTTACATCCCCCTGTCCTGTGCAGGAACAAAGCACAAAACGTTTTCTCTTTTCATTTACTCTGGGAGTGAGTAATAAGCTCGTTACTTATTTCTGTTGCTTAAGACAATGAAGGGAAAATATTTCGCTCTTTGTTTTTGCCCAAATCACTCTAATTGCCTCCTGGAAAGTCCACTTCATAAAAGGAAAACACATTTGAAAGTAGAGCTGGTAAGTTCATCACTCAGAGATTGAAAAAGCAGAGTTTGTTCCTCTAATCAAGCTTTCCAGGTCGATGTGTTCACTGCAGTGTGTTTACTCAGGCTTCATCTAATTTAGATTTAAATAGTTATCACATCTATTTTTAAGTCCTTAAAAATTAGAGAAAAACCTGTGAAAAAATTTCAGATTTTACCTCTCTGAAGCTCTGGTAAGTTTTGGCCCAAACTCGGTGGTTTTTACTTCATTGCACATGAGATTTAAGAGCAGGAGTGGGACAAGGGGAAAGCTGGGCATTAATCCTGGGTCTTCCTTTAGGACTGTCATGCTGGCAGCCAGGACAGAGGTTTTTCTCTCCTTGCTGGTGTTTCAAAAGGGAATGTGAGCAGCACCAGGCCCATGTGGCAGGCGAGGTGCTGAGGCAGCGCTGCCAGGACTCCTGCAGGTACACGGGGCAGAAGCGAGCACTTCAAAATGCTTCTCAACACAAGTCCCAGGGCTTATTTCATTGCCTTCCCAAAGCCTGGAATCAAACACGGAGTGTATCGGATGTCTCCAGCAGCAACTCTACTCATGCACTCTTGTAAATCTCCCTCGTAATCCCCCTGCTGCTGACACTTTATTAGCCAGGCATTCCGGGCTGTGCTTTGCTGAGGCACCTCTAAGTGATTGCAGATGGGAGCTGTGCTGGGTTCAGATGTGCTACCAGAGAGCTCTCTTCATATTTTCCATGCTCTGCCCCTTTGTCAGATTGGTTTTAACCCTGTTGTGTTCAGGATGTTTCTCACCTCAGCCAAGGTGCCGAAGGTGGATGGGACACCCGGGTATTTCCGTGGATGTCAGGCTACCCCTCTCTGCTGATCCAGGGAAACTTAAAAGCTCCCTGCATTGAATCTCCAACAAGAAATGCTGCAGAGGGTGAGGAGATGTGCCAGTGCCCCTGAGGGAAGCTGGGAATTGCACGGAGCTGCCCAAAGCAGAGGATCCGAGGTGATGGATCCACACCTCAGAGTTCCTTGTGCTAGGCCACAGCTACACTCTCAGCAGGCCCTGTTAGCACACAGAGAAAGCCACTGGAGGAGAGCAGTTTCTGTTTTAAAAGTCCCTGTGAATGCCATGTTAGCTAAAAAACCACATTGCATCCAGGCCTAGATGTGGGTCTCTGCTCTGAGCTGCCCCACGTTTTCTGTTCTGGAGGATGAGCTGTGGTTTGCCTGTAACCCCTCCTGCTGTGGTGCCTGCAGTGAGGAAAGCACAGCCAGCACTGCCTCATTTCTCATCCAGGATTTACCCAAACACCACTGCACTCCCACAGGAAAGAATACTCAAAAATCACTGGTTTATCTCCCTGTACCTTCTAATGAACAGAACTTTGATAGATACAAAGCCCTGGAGTTCTGGGCTGCCCAAATGGTTTTTCAATCTTATGGTGCAAATCCTACCTAATGAGCACAAGGTCCATAATGTTGGGCTGGAAAAACTGCAATTCCCACATCCAGAGCAAAGAGGAGTGGGCCGCACCTACAGCGTTAATTTTGTTTTTCTGTTCAAGTAGAAGCAAATCAAAGCTCTGCACTGCTTGTTTTTCTGAAATCATAAATGTGACATGGAATGTGTTTATCCCTGTGATGACCTTGCTCAACTGAGGTAATGGGAATTGCAGATGGGTTCTGCACTGCTTCAGAATTAACAGCTTTTTGGGAGGAATGGCCTTTAGGATTTCAGGTTGGAGAAGCAATGCTGGTTGAAGGAAGTGGTGTTAGAAATTCCCCAGAGATGAGCAACTTTCCACAGCACTGCCCAGTGAATCTGTTGTTCCAGCATATTCAAAATCTTAAAGAAGGAATTTTAAAAACCAAGGCATGGCACCTGTGTCTTTTAAACCATTAATTTATTTAATTGCTTTGCCTGAGAAATGTTTGCCACAACCATTGAAACAATGTAAGGCAGGCTCATAATTGCTTAGTGAAACGTATACAAGTGTTTTTATAGCAGCTATTTTCCAGAAGCTCTGATTTCTCTGGTTAAATTGAGTGTAATAAAGACAGCAAGTCTGTGACAGACAAGTTGTAGCACCTGTGTTTCCAGATGGGACACAGGAGGAAAGGTTTGCTCATCCTGACTGTTAACTGAGCTACGAACCCATGTTGCCCAGAATAAACAGGTGTCTATTAAACCAGAGCTCTGGGAATTCCTCTTGTGATTCATGCTTTTTCCATCCATCCAAACAAGCTCTGCTAAGCTGCTCGACTCCATAAACTGGACTGCACAAGTAATATGATGAAAAGCATCATAATTTATACCCCAAAGAACATATGTATTCCATATTGATGCTTTAGCAAGTCCCAGACTTTGGCTCAATGGTTTGGCCAAGTCAGGCACTTGTGTTGCTGTGGTTAATGTGAATTTGTTCTCTACATATGGGCAGCAGTTCTCAGCAAGACTCACTGCATTATCATGGAGGATTAAATTCACATAAATTAAACATGCAGCCAACAGTGGCTCTTTTATTAGGAGAACATTGTTTGTGCATGATTACAGCCAGATTTTCAAAGGAAATCAGCTCCCAGCTAGATTCCAGAAGGAGCAGGCTGATTTTTAAAGCAACTCAACAATTTGGATGCTGAGCTCCTGAACATTTGGCCATGAGGATCATTCTATTCCATCCGTAGCTCATGGTAATATATTGGCTGTGAGATCTTCAGACATTCCTTACAATCCCATATTTTGCTTTCCATGAAGACATATTTCTTCAGGTTAAGAGGTGAAAAGCATTTTTCGGTGTTGCAGGAAATCGGGGAGCTGCTTGTATCTTCTTCTCTGTTCTTATTAGATAAGTGCTTCTGATCTCTGTAACCAAAGGCATTTTCTGGTGTTGTGAGCTGAGTGTTTTATAGCTCACATCACCAGTTGTCCTACCAACTTTCTGGACCAAATGTATCTAATAGAGCTATAAAAAGCAGAAGCAGATAGAACTTTTGCAGTGAATTATTTTAAACCATGTAGGTTTATGCTGGTGGTTGGCAGAACTCATCATGTCATGTCAATGGTCCTTAAAAATTCTTGCTCACTGGTGATTTTTTGATTTTTCTTCAACAGAAAAGATAAAATCTTTGTGTATTTGGTGTAAAATACTCAGATGTATTTTCTCCAAGGCTGTGGTTTCTTTAATATTCCCTTTTGGGAGCAGCAAATTTCAGGTAAGATGGAAATTTGCCTATCTAGGGAGCATCTTATTGAGGTCACACCTTGAGTGCTGTGTCCAGTTCTGGGCCCTTCACTTCAGGAGAAGCTGAAGTGAAGGGCCCAGAGGCTGGAGAGTGTCCAGGGAAGGAAACAGAGCTGGGGAAGGGGCTGGAGCCCCAGGAGAGGCTGAGGGAGCTGGGCAAGGGGCTCAGCCTGGAGAAAAGGAGGCTCAGGGGGCCCTGGTGGCTCTGCACAACTCCCTGCCAGGAGGGGACAGCCGGGGGTCGGGCTCTGCTCCCAGGGACAGGGACAGGAGCAGAGGGAACGGCCCCAGGCTGGGCCAGGGGAGGCTCAGGGGGG
>VZUI01051297.1:0-46875 GCA_013401135.1 Cettia cetti
CTTTTTTTTTTTTTTTTTTTTTTTTTTTTTTTTTTTTTTCTCTCTCCTTTTCCTGAAAACAATGTGCCACAGTTCCAAGGAGAGTTTTGGGAAAACTGGTGGGTGTTTATAGCTGTAAAATAACATCTTGCAATTAAATTTCAAAATCTCTTCCACAAGCGATATAAACTCCATATCTTTGTGCATATGTATGTACACATTTAGGGATTGCTTTTCTCAAAGAGCCAGTGTTGGGAGGCTGGAACATGGAAGGTCTTCAGTAGCTGATGCTTTCACATTTTAAAAGAGGGTTGAAGAATAACACCCTAAAGAAACATTAGAATTCCATGTCAGAAGAATTCTGTGTCAAGCACAGAAACTCACTTGCATCCTGTCAGGGACTACTGGTAGCTCACCTGGCATACATAATTGCAGCAAGCGGCTAAGAATTGGTCATATCAACATCATTTTCCATTTCTTTTTGTTGTGTTACCTCTCTTCCAAATATAGATGTGCCCTTTCTGCTAACAGCTGGGACAGTCAGTTTCACAAACATTATTCTCTGAATTTCTGTGGATGTTCTTATACTGGTTTTATATGAATTCCAATGTAAAATATATTCTTTGACCATAGAGTTTATTTTCTTGATAATATTCTTCCTGGCAATAAAATTTCATCCAGTACAGTTTATAGTGATCATTCTAATACTTTTCCAGCTGACATCAGCCAGGACTGTGCCTCTGCAACCACACAAATCGGCTGGCCTATTTGTGTAATTATGCTTAGGGAATGCAAGTCCATCCACTTCAATGAAAACATTGTAAGCATTTTTTTCCTTATTTAATGTCAGAGTTGTATGTTTTAGATTATATATTAAAACTTGCATAGTTACTAGACTCTTATGGCACACAGCACAGGCCAGGCAGAGTTTGCAAATTTCATTAACGTGTTTTGCATTTAGTTTTTGGATGTTCTAGGGTTTTTTATTGTTTTAAAACATTGGCAAAAGTACAGACAACAGTATCAAAGCCCTAAAGGTTAGAAAATGCAGCCAAATGCATAAAGGACTCTTACCCAACCAACAAGACACTTAGGGAATATATTGGCTAACAAAGACGATGAGCAAAACTTTTTTTATTTTCCCACAAGCTGAACTGATTTTTACTCCAGTCCTTGTGGTAATCACTTACTCTCAGATACAAAAGTGGAGCTACACCCCTGCATATGTAAATAAAGAATTATTTTTAAGTTAGAAGGTAAGGGCTAAAGTTAAAGAAAAATGTAGAAGGGTGAGAAAAGAGGAAGGTTATAATAGTACCAAATAACTACAAAGTGAGGTATATAAACATCTTAATGCTAATGAATAAAATCTTTAAAGGTTACATACTGCCATTTTTATCTACAGCTCCAGTGAAATGAGAAGTAAGGAAACATGGATATGCAGCTGCATTCAGAGCACTGAGGAAGGAAACTGGATAGATTTCTAGGAATGCTGGAACAGAGGACTTAACTAAATATGTTTCCTAAAGATAGACTTTATTTTGATTTTGGAAACTAAACCAAATTCGTCTTAAGCAGATTTTTTGGGGTTTTTTTTGTTTGTTTTTTTAAAGGTTTTTGTTTTGTTAAAGAGAAAGTTCTAATGTCAAGAACTTGAGGATAATATGAAAAATATTAATGTAGCAGGTGTATAATTTAATATATGGCTTTTTACATTTTATTTTCTCATGGTGTGAGCACTGTGGTGTGTAGATATTAGCTGAATGTTCTCTTTGCTTTCCCTTCTTTGTACTATTCTGCAAGAAATTTTATGACGAGTCACACTATGGGGATGACTGGCTAAGGCATCAAAAGCAATCTTGCCTGAAGCTCATTTCTATATTGCATAAGATTTGAATCATACCAAATGTTTATCCTTATAATGCAGTCCTTGTTCTTTTTAAACTGCCATTGACTGGTACTTTTTAAACTGCCATTGACCAATTCAATGACCAATTTGGGACCACACTTGCGTTCATTTATGTTAAGAGCAAGCTTGGAATCAAAGAAAGTTGATTCAGATCCTCAGATGAAAGGTAATAGGTTGCATATGCATGCATTGCCCTTGGTTTAAGGATAGACTTCATAAAAATTGTTTTTGGATGCAAAGGCTTTGGAAACAAGCACAAAGTAATAAATTTTTTTGCTTGCCACAGATCAGTGTAAATGATGTTTCTGTGAAAAAAATCCTTACTACTATGATCCTGATGATACAAATGTGGCAGTAATACTGTCTGGGGGCTGCTTAAGAAAAAAAAAAAGTTTCATTGTTTACTTAAAAAGGACTTCAAAATGAGCAAGTAAAGGACTGGTTTGATTATCTTATTGGTGAAATTTTGCAACAGAGGACTTTGTATTAGTTGTTCTGTCAATAATGTCTTAGTCTGAATGGCAAAATCAGGAATGTATTTTTTTAAAAAGTTACCTTATGCTTAAACCCACTAGTTTTAGTCTTATAGATACTTTTCCTTGGCTTGAGGGGAAGAGGAGGTTATTTGCAAGTCAGTCACCTGATCTGGATACTTGCAGGGCGTTTGTTTCATGAACTTTTGAGTTTTGTCTAGAAAAAATATGGACTACAGGAAATATGCTTTATCAGGGGAGAGATGTCTTTATATGATATGAATGCACAGGTTTTGATGCCTTTACTGTTTTTGAGTTGAGAGAAGCTTTCATGAAGAATATTTATTGAAATGTTATGAGTTTCTGTGGTGATGTTATGAGCAATAATTTCATGCCTTTGTAAGATATTATTTCTGATTCTTTACATGCTGTTACAAGCTTTTTTTCTTTTACTCCTCTCTGAAAATTTGTGAGTAAATATATATTTCAAATTCATGGAACTCGTGAGTTTCTATAAAAATGTAGAATTCCCTTATGTAAGTGAGAAGAGTAAAGGAAAAAACCATAGAAAATAGAGTTGACAGAGGTTTTTGGAGTTATGTAGTCTATATTCAGCCTCAAGAATTCAACTCTGCCTTTGCCACCTCGGCAAACATTTATTTAATCCTTCCTTAGAAGCTCACAGTGACAGAGATTTCACAATCACCCAAGGCAATCTTTTCCCACGCCTAGTGATTCTTGCAGATAAGGGGTTTTTTTCTGATATCCAACCTGAATTTCTGTATCTGTAATTCGAGTGTATTTCTTCTTGTCCTCTTTCCAAGGACATGAAGAGATTATTCTTTGCTTTTTGCGGCAGCTCTTTCTGTACTTATAGACTGTTATCAGGTCTTCTCTTCTGTAGACTAAACAAACCAAATTCGTTTTCAATTACAGTTTAATGTTACTTAGCTGTCTGTGAGACGTAATGTGGAAGAAGCATTTGCAAAATACACAGTGTTAGGACAGTTAAAGTTTCAGAAGACACACATGAAGTGTGCATAGCTCTGCATTTCTTGTACTTCTGTCCAATTTATTTTGTACATTTAAATTTAGATCTTTGTCTCACACTTATTTACAAGTCTCCAGACTCCACTCCAGAGCTTGTTCAGGTTCCAACAACTCATGTAACCAACAGAGTACTTTATTCAAGAATTCTAACTGAGGTTAGTGTTTTCCTAAGGTCAATTAAAATTGACAATTAGAACTATCAGAAAGGAAATGACAGTGCCTTAACATAGGTCTAGGGCTGTAAAGGAAGCTTCTGTAGTTTAACTTCATAGGAAGTTGTTCTCAGAAAAAAAATAAGATAGTTCTCTCTATTGATCTATTATTTACCCAGGCTGGGTTTTTTTGTTTGTTTGGGTTTTTTTGGTTTTTTTAAAATTTTTTCCTGAAAGGAATGAGGAGTTTCATAGCGAAACTGATAAATACATTTAATTTGAGAAGAATAGGTGAGTATTCTTGTTAACTATTTCTAAATTCTTTCATTTTCATGAAGATCTCACAAATTGTTATTTCTGACATTTCTCATAGAACCACAGAAACATGGAATATGCTGAGTTGAAAGAACCCATCAGGATCATCAAGTCCTGGGACTACACAGGACACTTCAAGAATCACATCATGTGCCTGCGGGTGTTGTCCAAACTCTTGAACTCTGTCAGGCTTGGTGCCATAACCACTTCCCTGGGGAGCCTGTTCCAGTCCCCAGCCACCCTCTGGGTGAAAAACCTTTTCCTAACCCTCCCTTGACTCAGCTTCAGGCCATTTCCTCAGGTCCTGTCACTGGTCAGGAGAGTGAAGAGATCAGTGCCTGCCCCTCCTCTTCCCCTCAGGAGGAAGTTGTAACTGCAGTGGTGTTTCCCCTCAGTCTCGTCTCCTCATGCTGAACAGACTCAGTGCCCTCAGCTGCTCCTCACACAGCTTCCCCTCAAGGCCCATCAACATCTTTGTTGCCCTGCTTTGGACACTCTCTAATAGTTCAATGTCTTTCTTACACTGTGGCACCCAAACCTGCCCGCAGCACTGGAGGTGAGGCTGCCCCAGTGCAGAGCAGAGCAGGACAATCCCCTCCCTTGCCCGGCTGGTGATGCTGGACCTGATGCACCCCAGGACAGGGTTGGCTCTCCTGGCTGCCAGGGCACTGCTGACACGTGTTCAACGTGCCATCAACCGGGACCCCCAGGTCCCTTTGCACAGTATTTGTCTGCAGCCACTCATTCTCCAGTCTCATGATTCTTAGCATTTAAGGTTATCTGGGTTTTGTATGAAAGAAAAGAATAGCTAATCATTTCATTACTAATGTCTAAATGCTGTTTTTTATACTGTTTCTCTTTCTTTTTCAACATATACAATGAAGTGCTTTTGCAGTTCTTTTTTTAGAAGGAAAAAATGTATTTGTCATGATCTGTTCATTTTTTTATGGTTAGCATAAAAAGGACTGACAGAGTGATAAATTTATATGGCTTCAGGTAAGATAATCTGGAAAATTTATTAACCTTGACTGGCACAAAATATTATTTGAAAATGTTTTATCTAAGACCATGTTATCTAATCTATATGGACAAATTGGGAACTGGTTTGACAGCCAGTAATAGATTCAGGGGTAAGAAAAGACAATTTATAAAGTGATATGACTTGTCCACCTTGATGGTACAAAAAAAAACAAACCAAAAAAACCCAAAAAAACCCAAAAACCAGAAAAGTGTGGAGTGAGGACATGCTCTTACTTTTGTGCTTTGCATCAGTGAGAAAGAGGCTAGAATTCTACCTTCAGATTTGATACTGGATTTGGAAGAAGAGTGTAAAAAATGGAAGCAAGACTGGAAAAAATTAAAGCATACATTAAGTTTTAGAGGTAACTTGACTGATGCATAGGCATGTTCAGAAAACAGTGGATTTAGGTTTAGATTCTAAAGGCTCTTTAGAAGAAAAAACCAAAATGCTTTCAAATCAAAGGCAAATTCAATACAAATTGAAGCAGAAAAGGAGTCACATGTCTTTTGAAATGTGGTAGAAACAACTGAGATCAGGTAAAAGAGAAGTGATAGGCTTTCCATCTCATTGTGTCATCAGATGAAGACAACTTTCAGCAAAGCACAAGTAACTAGGTTCTGCTGGGGGACAACAGGGTGACATGGATGGGCTTCCAGCATACAGGCAGTGACTTATTATGACTAAAAAGTTTTCTGTTCAAATACATCAGCTTCTAATTCCCTTCTACAAAAGCAGCAACTAGGTGTTTATCTCTATTCTGGTTGCTCAGTGCCAATGGCTTGCCTTTTACCTTATTCACACAACCATAGTTTTGAATTCTTCCATTATTTTGTGAACAGCCTTGCTGAGCACTGTCAAAAAGATTTTGGACAGAGAAAATTCAAGGAGAGATGAGCTGTTTCTCCAAGTTCAGCTGTCAGGCTCACAGGAATTTGCTGTGTACTTTCGTGCACTTGAGGCATGGTTGGTCAGCTGGTATCACCCACCAGATTTCTCTCTGGACAAATTCCAGTGTACGGAGTGAAGAACCACTTCAAAGTAGCCACTGTTTTGTGTGAGGAGGTCTTCTTCCCACTGATGTGTCCAGTCCCCCAGGCCAAATTTTGTTCAGTTCCTCTTCTAGAAACAAAAGCCACTAGCCAAGTGACAGAGATCAAGAAAATGACTTTGTCACCACTCTGGGCAGATGTTTTAGAAAATTAACTTGGAATCCATCAAGGATGTAAATGTTTGTGACACTTAAACAGAAACTACAGGGAATACAAATCTGTCTTACAGACAATTCTCTGTGTTATGCCCATTTGTATAATTTCCTTTGCTAAGCTTTATTTTTTTTCCCCTAAGCTCTTTTTTTTTTTCTTAGCAAGATATCATAACTTGGGACATTGCCAACACAGATGATTCTGTGTGCTGAACCCCCCTCTTTTAATCTCAGACTTTCATTGATGCCTCAAACCTGGATGCCAGTTCACATCTCTGTTCTTGAGCAGCCTTGCTAGGGATGCCCACTTCTCTTGCTGAATTGGCTCTTCAGGTCTGGATGCAGCAAAGCTTGGCTCATCCATGGTGACCACAGATATTTTTCCTGTGTATAAAGTAAGTCTAGCAGATTTTTTTGAGAAAAGAAGTAAGCACTTGCTGGAGTATTCTTTTACTTTCACTGAAAGGACTACTCTCTTCTGTTGGGTACTTCCACCAGGCAAAGGCATGAGTGTCCCTTGGGCTATCAAGGTGTCAGTCCTCTAATGGGCTGCTCGTCATCAAAGGCTATGAGGATGCTTGTGGTGTGTTTTCAGGCCACATAGATCACTGATGAGGTCTTTCATTGCTCAGTGCTCTCATATTTCTATTCCATAACTGTGTATTGCACCACACAGGTTCAGTTCAGGCCACACTTGCCCTGAACACAGGGACCTAGCGCACCTGAATCCTACCTTCTGGGGAATGCTGAGCCCCACATCTGAGGATGTGCTGTGGTGAAGGAGATAGAGCAGTCAGGTCCACATCCTGCCCTCTTCTTCTCTGGCCAGGGCAAATCAACCAGAGGAGACATCTTGGGTAGGGGCAACAGCTCCTCGCCAAAATGGTCCTTTAGAGACCATTTCTTAAGGGGATGTAAAGCACCTGTTTTGCCAGCTTTTATTCATCTTGTGAAGTCTGTTTATTGTTACCATTTCTCTTTCCCACTTCCACCTAAACTCTACGTCAGGTCTTTGTTGTAGTTTTTTCTAAGTAATACTAAAAAAAAAAAAAAAGAAAAATAAATAGTAATAGCCTCTCCAGTTTCTGTTTTGCCTCCCCTTCCCCCTTTCTCACTACTTCTATTTTCTGCTTTTGAATGTGTTTTGCTTTGCAGGAAAAATGAAAGACTGTTTACTGATCCTGTCCCCACCCTTTCCTTTCCTGTCACAGCTGGTCCTTGAAACTCCTTGGAATAATAGCACCACATGTTCTGTTCCCTGCCCCCTCCCCCTGTCTCTTAGAAATGAGTTTTGGTATTGTTGAAAGATTTCAGATGAAACTGCCAACTCAGATTATCTCAAACAGACCCTATTGAAAGAAAACTAATTTAATAACTAATAAAAATATAGTTGCTACTTAATTCTCTATTTTAATGGTGAAGAAGGGGTGAAGGAAGATTGGATCATCTTGGATAGACCCAGTACATGCTTTCTTCTCTTGAGCAGCCTGGTATTTTGACGGACTATGTTGAATAAATTCCCCTTTTTATCCATGTGGAATATTGACACAAACAGGAACAGACACCTAAGAGAGGAAGCCTTTTGTACCAGGGAGGAGAGATTCCAATATTTCTCTTTCACTCTGGACATTGAAAGTGGAAGCAGAAGAATAAGCCCCTGAGAGTGTGGGAGGAATGGAGCTATGTTAGCAGATAAAGATGCTTTATTTTCCAGTTAAACAGAAAGTTCAGGACATGTTGACAGAGCAACAAAACAGATGAGATGGGGTTTTTACAATCATCTTTAATGTTATATTTTTTCCATGTGCAATGTTTGCTGAGTGGAATTTTAAAAAACCGTGCAAGCAGCTAAACAAACAGATTTTTGGCATCATTTCATTAAAAAAAAAAAAAGAAAAAGAGAAAAAAAAGGCTGAAGATTAATAAAACAACAACAACAAAAAAAAGGACAACCCCACCTAGTCATATTGCATGGAATTCAAGTGGCAGGCTGGTTAACAGTTAACCTAGTCATGCCTATAAATGATTTATAAATTGATCAGAGGCATACATATTCCAGTTTTTATTGGACCAGTTGTCTGAGCAACAGCAAGTGACTATGTCCTGGTCTTGCAATGGGAGGTGCCCTTCCTTTTGGGAAGGCCATCCAAGTTGCTACATGGTTACACAGCTTTGGTATTTTACCTGAAAAAATACTGTGAACGTTATGACTGTCCAGTAGGAGTGTGTCCAAAATCTGCCTTCTGTGTATGTGAACTTAATCTGATGTCATTTTGGGGCAGCAAATACAATCTTGGCATGCAATAAGGGCATAATTGTCAGCATCGGCTTGTCTCATGCATAAATACAAATTAAAAAAATCAAATAAGAGTTTTTAGATGTTTCAATTGTAATTCAAAATATTTAAATTTTTTTGGCATTCTAAATCCAAGCATTGCTTTCAGTTATACAATAATAAGTGAAAAGCCGAACTTGAGAACACTCACTTGATTTCATCAAGTCATTTTTATTTTGTATAAACACAGGCTATTGTGATTTCAAACTCCTTTGTCTACTAATAAATTCAAGATTACTTCTTCATCAAATTCATGCAGCACTGCAAATTTTCGTGTACTACTCACAGAAAATAAAAAGTTCCTATTTGCAAACCCACATAATTCTGTGACTTCCCAGAAATGCTTTTCTGCAAGTTGAATTAACTCACAAGGACAGGTCTTGTGGGAAGCTCAAGGTAGAAGAAGATGGGAAAACTTGTCCATTTTACTGTTAACATAGCAGTCCTCCTTAACACATGGTGGACTAATCTGCTTCACTGATGTCTAATTTTGGTATTTGCAGTCAGAGCTTTTCTTTCCCAGATGTTTTGTAGCACTCCTTGGAATATATTGGTGGGAATTACCAAGATTTAACCAGCCTCCATTGAGGAAATTGTGATGAAAGTGTACCATGGTTTAACTGTGGTATTATTTACTCTCCCAGGCAATGCTTGCATTTACAAATACAAATAAGCATAACACAGTCTGGTGTAAATACATAGCAACGTTCTGTCATTGCTAGAGTGATTTTTTTGTTGCAAGAATGATGGTAAAATTTAACAAAATCAGTGCTGTCAAAGCTCATTAATTAGCTATTATTACTGAAATGGATAGGAAGCAGTCTAGCTGGGAAGAACCCATGTCATAAGTCAATGTTTTAGACTCATCTCAGGGTCTCCAGAGCTGGGTTTTGGTTTTCTTTTGTAAGTGATGAAGTTATCACTTACTATATCTATAGCAAAATGATCTTTAGAAGTTCAGATTAAGTTCAAATAGTGACTCCAGACAATGTTCCAAGACAAGCGAATGCTTAAGATACCAAACTGTCTATGCTCTATTATGTGCTTTATTCACAGCCTAAAACTTGACTGGATAAATAAGCTTTTAGTTTGACTTCACTGTTATTTGCTTTTTAGCATGAGTTCCCACTGAGTGTTTATTCAAGAGTTCAAACATTTCATAGAAAAGCTGAAGGGAAATGTTAAAGAATTATCGTGGAAAGTAACTTAGCATTAGGGTTAAATTAGGCCAAGGGAAGCACATGTGATTAGTTTCCTTATGTGGGGAGCAACACTGAGTGATGTAGACTCTGTCTAGTATCACAAAGTTTCTCCATTCTCTGTTGAACTGTTTCCTTACTCTGGCAGAGATCCAATACATGTCTTTAGTTATCTGTTTTAATTTCATGGATTAGAAAAAATTGCCAGTAGAAATTCAGCTCTAGACTACTGCTGTTGATGACTTTGTTTCTACATGAAACACTGAGCAAGTTAATTTCCAAGGTTCGTGGAATTTTTTTTCACAGAGATGTTTTGCCAGGCGATTTAAACAAAAGAGAGCCTTGTCTTTATGTGTGTGGACACTTCTAAATATCCCCATGGCTGTTTAGCACCAAAGAAACCAAGACTAATCTAGTAACCATATTAAAATAGGGAAAAATCTGTCACATAGTATAAGCTGAACCTTTCTGAAGCTAGTGATTTATTATTATATTAAACTTGTTATGCTAACAATTTTTTTCTGAGGGTCCATGGTGTTTCAGAGATGTTCACACACAGGCAACGCAGATCCTATGAAAGAGAGTTTAGGGGCTTGTGTTAGCAGAAGTTACTAGAGCTTTTACTGTGCTGGGATTATTGGGTATTTATACTTCTCGATATGAACTTGATGGGCAAAGGGCCTTAAGGCCAGAAACAGATCAGAGCTTGGGATATTGCCTCTGCCTGACACTTTTGGCCAACTAGAGAAACTAGAAGGTCTGCAGACAAAAGGGAAGACTAACATTTGGAATATTATCTCTCCACTTGATGTAGGTGGAAGTGGAAATATATATGCCCTTTAGCAATATGCCATTCTGTTTGCCTTCAATAATAATTTTCATTTCTGGTTTCACAATGAAAAGCATAGTGCTTTCTGTGACATACAGTTGCAATATTTAGCTGGAAAACCTTTTTGTTTGTTAATCAGCCTGAGTCCCGACACCTTCAGCTTCATGACCACTGAAGCTGAAACTATGCTGTTTTAAAAAAATTAAAATTAGGTAATATGTTTTTAACTCAGAAATGTATTCAAAACTAAAAATCCTCTAGCTCACCCCCTTTAAAAGACTAGGCCTTTGCTTTTTGCCAAATGCTTAACTCTCCTGGCTCCACAGTAATCTACCCTGCCTTCTCCACTGTAGACACTCTTTCAATGACCACTTCTAGTAATGATATAAGCAGCCCTATTTGTCGGAGTGCGTAATGCCTTTAATTACAGCCAGTCTTCCCTGCTGGCCAGGTTAGTTCCAGAAGTAACAACACTAGTTGCCAGTTCAAGCACTTCATCTACTCAGACCTCAAAGTTTTTTTCTGACTGATTGTTTCATAGCCAAGAAAAGTGTCTTTAGGTTTTGTTTACCTAATTCTAAAACCAGGCGTTCAGGGCGTGACATATATCTTGCAGATATGAGACATTGAATCAAAATAAAAAAAAGTTCCTCAATTGCAGTATCTCTATCTGTATCACAGTTTTGTCCTATATGGATTGTGATGTAGTGAAATCATTCATTGTTTAGTGTTTTTTTGAAGGAAATTAAAAAAAATCTCATCCAAAACGTACTATGAAACTACCAGGTAAATACTTCAGAAAGCCTCAGCATGAAAGTAAGCCACTAGTGTTTAAAAAGGGTTATTTGAAAGTTCTCAATAGTTTCACTCAGTTATTTCAGGTTATATTGCTGAGTGCTTTTCAACTCAGCCTTACAGACCAAATAAATAAAGATTTTGTCCAAGTAAATATGGTCTCTCCTCTTAGAAATAACCATAACAGATTCAAATCAAGTCTCCACTATTCAAAGAGCAAGCCTTTTTCTTTTTTATTTCTTCAGAAATACCTTTGGCTTGGAAAGACTTTTTATGTGACATTTATGGCAAAATCCAATATTCAATATTTGAAGCTAAAAGGTGTTCATCCTATCTAGCACACATGCTCTACAGCAGTGATACAAATATATCTCAGACAAACTGCGTGACACAGCAGGCAGAGGACAAGACATCTATTCAGGGGACAGAGCATCTGTTCCTGACCCTCACACAGCTCTGCCATGTGACTGGAGGGGAAATGATTCTCCTCAGCTCTGGTTTCTTTGTCTGTGAAAATGGAGACAGATATTCATATCTGCCTTCTGATATGCTGTAGAACATTAATGAAAAATAAATTTTTCAGCTGTGCTTCAAAGTGTTGTGCCTACAACCACATCAACACTTTTACCTGGAGATTTAGGCACAAAATTATTCATCATACTCTTTTAGAAAATATACTTTCAAGTCATAACCTTTACCTGATACTGATTTTCACAGAAGAAGATAATTGTTTTCTTTTTTGGACTTGAAATTCTGATGATTCAGATTGACAGTTAACTTGGGATTCTATTTACAGGTTAGGTTTTATATGTTTGTGTGAATTATGAAAAGATAATTTATTTGCCAAGAACAGGATCAGTAGGACAATCAGGACAAGCAGCCTTTATAATGCTTTTATTTTTGTTTCCGAAGACCTTGCATAAAAGAAGATATGGGAGATGAAGATTTGAAAAAAGTTGGCATGTCAGTTCAGATGTGTATTGATGCATTCTCCAACACCAAACAAAGCCTTTTTTTACTTAAAAATTCAGTAAATGAGTGATGGGGGCTAAGTCTGTAAGCCAGTTGATCTCAGAGCTTAAGAGAGAAGAACGGGTAGACGTAACTCCGATATACTGTGAAGAGCTTGTAAAGAGTACTTTATATGGATGCAGGAAAACAAATCAAAACTAAACAGGACAAAACAAAAAAGGGGTAAGGGAAGTGTAGAAAGTGTTTTGAATACCATCCTGAATAGATATGAGTTCCTGAATTCCTGAAAGCCAGAGAAAAAGAGATGTTTTGAGTAAGAGAACTATGATTGTCCTTTTTGATACCAAAGGACAAAGCACAAACAAATGGGAGGAATCAGACCTTCCAAGGACACCTGGCTATTCTGTCCTTCAGTAGCCTATATCTAGACCAATGTTAATGTACCATCTCAATGGAGAGATGAATGTGTCTAACTCATTTTTTATTCCAGTACTTTATCACCAGAGAAAATTTAAAATGTAATTGAAAAATTGAAATGTATCAAATTATTCTTAAGCAAATTTTGCATTATTGCATATTTTTAGAGTTTCTTTACCTTTTTTTGTTTGCCAGCTTCTCCTTTTCTTTAAGCACATGATTTCTGAATATTCTGTCTGTCTGCTTTGGTAAAAGTCTATGTTTAATGCCTTTCTTGTGTTTACATGAGACAAAATATTTGAGTCACAGCAGCCCCATGCTGTTGTGTTTTCGCACTGGTTATATACTTAACTGAAATAGAAATTCATCTCAGATCCTACTAGTGTGACTTTGAGATTAATTTGAAATATATAGACTTCAGGGCAGGGCAATTATAGTGAACTAAGAGATGGGTATGAAGAGGCTGCTTAACTGGCATATTTTAATTCACATCCACCAAGCACTGATGTGGGACTTTTCCTCTTGAGTGGTAAAAGGCCTGGGAACCTGAAAACACAAGTTTGTTCCTGTTTGAGCAAGGTCTTATGTAAAACAGAGAGTATCAGGAAGCTAGAAGATGTGATGGCTCTTTTTGAAGCCTCTCTTCTTCAGCTACTGTGTAAGGGGAGACCACATTATTGGGAATACAGAGTAAAGTCACAGGTCAAGGCAGTCCTTCACAGAGGACTGGAGACAGACATGTGAAAACAACTGATACTGTGCTTCGGGATGATGGAGGGGAAGTGCTTCTGCTGCCATAAGGATAGTTTTGCCTTCAGAGTGATTGGTGGAGATGACTGTCGGGCACACCTCTGTTTGTGTGTGATTATTTATTTGGAGAACCATGGGAACATCCAGGGACCAGAGACAAGCAGTCCATAAACACATACTAAAGGGAATGTGCTGTACAGCATCAACCCTAATTCAATGACTGTGGATGTCGTGAGAGCAGGAGGGGAATGGATCACAGATAGCAGTGAAGCTCGAGTGTCTTTTCTATAAGGCATCTTCTATGCCTACTTTTGGATGATCCAGTGTTCCACTGGTACACAGCAGGTAGAGCTGCAGGCAGGACGTATTTAAGGCAGCTGGGACTGTGTATGGCTCTTGTTTGCCTGGGAATCTGAAAAGTAATCAGAATGACCGGCTTTACCTTTTTTTGTTTATCATTCCAAAGCAGGTAGGAGAAAGAGAGCAGTAAAGGACGTAAAAGTCACCTACAACAGAGTTTTCTAGACAAGAGAGGTTATCTAATAATTCCCATCATTCTTTGTTTAAATAAAAACTTCACTGATGCTTTTTTCAGCTGATGGCACATTAACAGTGGCATGAACTTTCTTAGTGTCTGTTTCCAGTGCGCAGCCATAACTATAAAATTAGTATGTGGAAAATTTTGCCTTACAACACAGGAAAAGCAAAACACCTTAAAAAACATTTTGCTCTCATGATTCAATTAAATAACACAGGACTTGCTAGAAGTAATTTTAAGCTCTGGATGTGAAATACCACCTTTAATATCATACAATCCCATGTTTCTGTTCCTGTGAAGGTCACAGAGAGCCTGAACTGTTTTGTCTACTTACAAAACAAAAAATATAATGGTATAATTATAAAAATATAATTATACCATTATATTTCTGTACCATTTATATATTATAAAAATATAATTTTATAAATGGTATCAGTCACAGAGCAACCAAGGGAAGGAACACTCTAATTCACGTGATTATCATTATGTATGTTTTGGATTTCTTTCTTAGTTTTCAGTCTTCTAAGTTTTCAGTCACTATGGAACTGTCATCACCGGTGAAAAAAGGGGCTGAGGATGTCACAACCATTTTATCTCACAAATGCCAAATGTTTCAGAACACAGACAACCCCCTCAAGTTTAAGAAAATTTATCCTTTGTAGATTTGACCTGACATTAAATTATCCAGACATCCAAAAGATCAGGAAGACTTCATTTAAGTTTGGCTTTCTCTCCTGTCAAAATAAGCATATTATTTAACAATATGGTGCAACGTGCTTGCAGTATCTGCAGTTTTATGAGAGATTATTAAATCAGTTACCTGCATCAGAAGTTGCAGGAAATTCCTGCAAAAAAATCCTTTTTTTGGGGGTAAGTAAATGTGCTGTAGATATTAGGTCTGTCAGATACATTATGTCATAAAGAGTTAACACAGACAGTGTGTACTCAGGTTGCACTTCCATCTGTGATTATTTTGCATTCAAAGCAGTCCAAGTCCAATGAGACTGTTACCTTCAGATTAAAAAAAATAAATAAAAAAATGAGAAATTTAAAAATAAATGTGTGTGAAATCCAACATATGTTGTTTGGACACATTAGAGCTACAATCAAAAAACAGATCTATGAGTCAGTTGGGTTTCTGATTTAAAATGTGCCATTTTGGTGGATTCTGAAACAGATAAACAGCAAAAGCCTAAGCTTGGGAGTTGAACGACAGAGGTGCAAGCACGATTCAGATTTCAACCTTTGCTTCTGGTCCTAGAGATACAGTGCAAGTCAAAAGTAGACACAGGTGGATGGATAGATTGGTGAAATGAGTCCCTGTCATCTTATTTCAATGATCTGATATAAGGACAAATAGGAAAACGCAAAGCTGTGTGTTTAAAGTGCAAGCATTTGAAATGAAGTTTCTGTGTTGCATAAAGTAACGTCTCTTATTTTTTACTTACACATAGATCTAAGAATGATGATAAGTGCAAGCCTTCAAGAACCGTTTCTTCTCGACATGCAATGTTGAAAATTCATGTAGAATTTATTTGTATTAATATACCAAAAAAACCCTGTTTCTAAAGTAGAAATTATATTTATTGTCATGTTCCTGGTGGTGTTCTTGAATTTGTAATTGCCTGTGTAAATCATGTATTGATAAGATCAGGATAAAAATTACATGTGCACTACATGTCTTTGCAGACAGGTGCCCTTAGATCTGGCAGGGATGGAGCTGTAGTGGTCAGGGGTACCTAGGGGTTACAGAAAGCATAGGATGAAAAATATATCTAGAAAAGGCAAAGATTGAGGAATTGCAAGGAACAAAAGCACTATTTTCTTAATTTCACATAGTTTTACACCTTCATGCAAAGTGGGTGCTGCCACGTGGTCCAAGGATCTGTTTTTTCTGCCCTCTCACATCACAGTTGGTGAAGAAACAGTTGGTGGTGATTCATGCCCTTGAGATGTGTTATGGTATCATGCTATCCTGGTTTTCACAGCAGAAAAAAACAAATACACTGGTGGTGACAAAGCATTGAACCTTTGAAACTATGTATAGTCTTCTATTTGTGAAAATACTACATCTTCCTAAAGAAGCTCTTTCCTCCTAGGTAGGTTTAGCAAGGACTGTGTGTATATACACATGCTAGCTTGTTTCCATGTGTTTCTTCACGTAGTAGCACATCATTGAAATTATATAGCAGCCAAAGCACTAGAACTTGGTTCTGCAGAATGCTCTGATTTCACTGAGTTCATTTCAAATATCAGCATTCCTATTTCAAAAGGGCTTGCTACAAAAAGGAAAATGTTACATTACAGTGAACTGTGGATACAGATTACTGGGAAATGTTAAGAAATGTTAAACCAGGCAAGATATGGAAAGATGGGGTAGATTTCTGAAGGGAAAAAGTAACAAAAAATAGAGCAATAAAGTTAGTGGTACGAAATTTCTCTCATGTAAGTGTTGTGAGTTTGATTAGCAGGGTTGATCCATGTTACTGAAATTACTGTAGCCATCAAATTTTAAGACTATTGAAAAGTTTTTTTCTATCCTGGCAGAAGTCAAGAATATATTTTTTTTCAACACTGAAAAGAATGACAAGCATGGAGCTGTTAAAACAGATAATATATATGCCTTAAATCATGGTGTAGGTGAGTTCTGGAAGCATTCTCTGTATTCTCTCTTGGTCCTGGAGCCCAGAGACCTGCTGGATTGTACTGTAGATTCTGATCCTGTAACAATATTTCCTTCCAAAGAAAAACAAAGGGATGGTGCATGTGCAGGTCATGGCCAAACATGGAGGCAAAATAAAAACAGGTTTATAAAGGAGACCAGGATCTAATCTGCTCAATCTAAGCTCAACTAGATTGAGTTTACGGATTGTCTTTCTACATTCTATGTTTTGGTTTGCCCACCTATTAATAAAGAGGAAGAATGGAAAATATTTGGAGAGAATATTAAAGAAATTCACTAATCACAAGCTAGGTAAAAGTAATAAGTCCTTTAAGGTGAACTTATTAATATTTTGCAAGTTTAATTTAGTTGTTTATTTTGCTTTCTACAAAGCATCCTGATACCTTTAGGACTGCCTGTTCATCTGAATGGCAAGTGTCAATTGTGTCTTCTTCTAGGAAAATTAGTACATATATTTAAATGATTATGGAACAACTTTGCAATGTATGTTTATTTGGTGTACGAAAACCCTTTCCAGCTGAATTGTTTTCATAAAGATTTTTTTTTTTGTACATGAGCCCATCTCAATGGGGAAAATGCTATAAATCTTCTGGCAGTCTGGGAAACAGTCTCAGAAGAAATATTAGTAATAAGCAATCTTTGCTTTATATCTATTGTTGGCAACAGAGTTGCCAAAGAAAATTTCCCTTGTACAACACAACCTGCACTACTATTTGCTCTGTAATATACTGAGGACATTTAGGGTGACATAGTTGAAAAAACTTCTGTCAATATTGACATCTTCCAGAATTTATTGCAACAGAATATAAAATGTGCAATGTTTGAAGCTGAGGAGATTTTTTCCTCAAGAAGGCTTAGAGGTTTAAAAAATTGTAATAATTTCACTTGACATTTAGGAAGGTCTGCACTGCCCTGATGGGATCAGTTTACAGTGGAGGTTGCCTGAGTGCTTTAGCTGTCATTCACAAACACTGTCAAAAACTGATTAAAGCAGATTTTCTTAGAGATGTGCTTCCATTTATTGCTACAAAAAGCAAAAGTAGGCATTAAACTTTTATTTTGGTGAATTTCTGTCTAGAACCCTAGTGCTGGTGTTGACTTCGCTGATAAAGCAACCATTTACAAATCTGCCCTTTTGTTCTTATTTTCATAGAAACTGAGCTGACTCAGCAAGAGATGACTACGATAACTTTTAGAAAGATAAGAAAAAAAAAAAGACTATTTGTCTTAGCCTACCATTTTCTTTAGACATTTTTCTTCAGAAAATATAGGTCATCACCAGTAAAACACTTTTGTTTTCATGCCCAACTGAATTATAGGATGCTTGGTTAGTAGAAAAAAGCAGTATTTTAGACTTGTGCCTGCAGAGGACTAGATCTAAATACAGATGTGTAGGAATAGTAACAAGTAAATTCAAGCATTACTTCATCTTCTTTTAAAGCACCATCTCTAAGCTTTGGTTAAGTACCATTGTGCTTTATCTTAAGGTATCCCCTGTTCATTACACTTTTCCCCACAAGAGTTCTTTAGGAGTGCAGGTTTTGTGCTCTGAAGGCTTTCCAATTCACATCTTGTGAAAGCTTTCTCTGAAATGTGAATCTTTTGCAGCATTTTGTCACAAGCTGAATGACTGGACCTGTCATAAACCTCGGGCTTTTACAGAGCCCTGTATGTACTGCCTGAGTAATGGCCATGAGACAGTGGCATCTAGTGTTCTTAGACTCTGCTTTTCTCTCTGAAAATTATGGAAACAGGAAGAAATGGCTATGAATGCCTGTGACATTTTCCCCTCCCACCTCAAAAAAGCCATGAGTTTACTTGGCTCCTACTCAAGCTAACTGTAGTGAGAAAGGAAAACTTGCCTGGGAATAGTGAAGCAATCAAGTCATTACCTAACAAGCAATATGACACTCAATGTTGTCTGACATACAAATTGATTGTGACTAGCAAATCCCTGACCCTAACATCCCACTGTATTTTATAGACTAAACAGAAAAATAAAGCAAGAAAATATGCTAGGCCAAAGGAAAATGGAAATAGAGTTTGTTGGTGAAATTCTTGGGACTTTAAATATTTTTCCCAAAGTCAACCAGTTTTGGTTTTTCAGATGAAGCGCCACACAGGCTTTCAAATGGTCTGTTACCCACATGGTTGATATGAACACACATGTTGGTGATTCAGGGAACTTTCTCCTTCCTATTAGAAGTGGGGGTTGAGATGGGTTTCTTAGGCAGGATTTTTACCTGCTGGAAAAATGTTTGGGGCCAACCTAGGCTGCACAGTCATTGCGCTACAAAGAAGGTCTGCTTTACTGTTGTAGACATCTAAGTACCCTTCTAGCCCTGGAGAAATAAACTATATTGTATGACTGGTTAGATCAAAAAGTGAAAACCTGTGACATGTTTACTCATTGGTAAATCAATACATCTACTGGGTTTTTAATTTTCATAGGGCATACAGAGCTGATCAGAACTGGAAAATTATGCAGAAGTGGGCTGGTTATACTAAAATGTCTGTTTTATTTGAATTTAATTTTATTTAAAAACACTTTGATGCATTTAAGAGAAGATGTCACAAGAGCTATTGTAAGATATCTGTGCATTTGGCAATCAAACTCAGTAGTATTATCCATAGATAATCCTGCTTGATGTTTCCCATCATCAAACTCTTTTTAACTTTACTTTTAACGTTGGTTTTAATTTTTCCAAGCTAGGGATAAAACTTTCCATGCCATAGCTTTACCTCAGGTTGTGTTTTGTATTTGGAAAAAATTAGGCTTGTTTGAGGGTAAGATAATAATTCTAATGTTTCTTTCCATTTGGGAAGTTTTACTGTTTTATGCTTTAATGAGACTTGAAATTTGTCTTTTATGTACACCTCATGATGTTCTGCTCCAATTCACCTTTGAGATGTTGAAATTTGCGCGCAGCTGGGGGACTTCTCAGTGCTCAGCTGTTGGTTCTTCCTGATCAGCAGTCAGTTCCCTCCTTGTTCCTAGGAAGAGCTGGAGTTAGCACATGTGTTTTCCATAGCATGTCTGGACCTTCTTCTGGTCCACTAAATTCATGCTTCTCTTGAAAATTATACCTCGTGTAGTCTGGACATGAGTACTTTGTATAAGTTTGGATACTGGGACAGAAAATAGAACTGGTGTCTGCTCACAACCACCTTGCCCCCATGGTGGAGGCAGAATCCAGTGGGATAAAAACACGGAGGAAATCTGAACTGTGGAGGAAAAAGATGAGAAATACCCATAAAACCATCCCCCAAGGAAATTCTTTCTAAGGAGCTAAACCCAGGTTGTACATAATGCACAGCAGTGAGTACAACACAGTACCCAAGTGACAATGGGAGTTGAACAGAAAATGATTGTGTGCATTCATGTAATGAAAGCCTGTATTGCCTGATTAAGTTTGTCCAGGCAGTTTTCATTCTGGCTTTCCTCTACCTCTGAATGCTTGGCTTTGAACCAAAGAGTTCTTCAAGTTCTTCTAACATATAAAGTGTCATATATAACAATGTCTTTGTTTTGAAGTTTGTCACTTCACTGCTTCGTCCTCTTCACTGAAGAAAAACAGAACTCATTAAAGATGGTCATTAACAAAGGAAAATATTTTGGTAAAAACAAATTTGCACAAAAGTTGAAGTTTGATATAGGAATCCTGAGGGTGTTTTGTAGAAACTGAAAAGAAAATTACGCTTTTGACATGAGGAACACAACAGCTGGACTCTTCATCAAATCCTTTTGCTTTGATATTCAGAACTACTTGCATATTAACTTCACTACAGATTAGACAAAGAAGCTGCTGGCTTACTCCGAGCTTTCTCCAAAACACTTGAAATGGTCACTCAAATATGTTTATTTAGGAAGAGATCAAAAAGCCCAGCTACAGACAATTCTCTTTTACAAGCCAACCATTAAGGACAATGAAAAAGAAATAACATCTGGCTGAATGGGGGCTGTGACAGCTGAAAAATGAACCGAGTTTTTTGGACAGTATCAATGCTGTATTCATTTGCATTTATTCTGCTCCTTATTTTGACCAATGTAAATGTGATCAAATCCACCTGCCCTTTCTTCATAGAAGGAAGCTGAAATGTTCATATGTTTGTGCATTTACTTAAAATTCAAAATATGCAAATAGCAAAAGACAAATTGTTCTGATCTGGGTAGTCAGAAATAGCTTTTACAAGAAAGTAAAATTGTACTTATTGGGTTTTTTATTTCTTTTCTGTTTCAGTAAACTTTGTTCAGAGAAAAGAAACAAACAAACAAAGCCCCAGGCATACAAAAACCAAAGCAAAAAAACCCCCACCAATATCTGCTTCTTCCACTGGAGGGATTCCTGATCTAATGGAGAATGGGCTTGTTTGGCACACCTGTATATTGAGGGACCCCTACAACAGCCCTCAAGACAAGAAAGGAACAGCCCTCAAGACAAGAAAGGAATCATCAGTCTACTGTTGGTGGAAGTTGCTCTTTAAACATGGACATACAAACACAGTAGGGGGACATCAGAGTAGAATGGAGAGAAACGTTATTTCCTGTTTAGTGTCTGAATCTTGTTTTTCCTAATTTCGTTTTCCCTGAGTGGAACTTTTGGGAAAAAGAATGGAGACCAGGTTTTGTGTCAGATGACGGCTGAATAGACCTGGATATGTCACTCCCTTTCCATTTCCTCTTTCACTCACCCTCTTATCCCTTCTGTTTTCACAAAGATTCTCCTTGAGTGGAGTGTCACTCAAGTGTCACAAGTGTCACTGTCAGTTGCTGATTCCACATGTGTATATGTGTTAACCTGCCTGTGCACATGTTTTTTCTTCCCTGTATTGACTCACCTTGCCTATGATTCCTCCTGTTTCATGCTATAGAGCTGCACAGGTACTGCTGTGATTCAGGTTAGACCTCCTTACTGTGTGAGCTTACTATTCCAGAAAACCTTTTATCTACCCTAAGAGTTCTTTGTTTATACTTTCTTAATCCCTATATTAGCTTGGTTTTGGTACCTCTTAGTTTGTTGTCTGTAGCAATCTGTGAAACTGCTTCATAAGTGCAATGTCTTCAGGAGGGCTTGTATTTGAAGGGTCCCTCACTTGAAAAGACACCACACCACAAACAGATGGATACTTAATATGTTTCCACTAGGGCTAGAAAAACCCTACAGACTTTATCTCATCAGCACCCAAACCAAAAAAAAAAAAATAAATAAATAAATTAAAAAAAAAAAAGGGAAGTAATAATTTTTGCTGCCTGAGAAGTGTATGGGGACAGTATCCAAAGTGAGATCTTGGGCTATGTTTGAACACATCCGTTGGAGACAGAGCTGTAAAATGCCTTTTCAGCCTTCAGGACTCCTACATCTGTACAGACCAAGCAGAGAAAAAAGTTCTCATTGAAGAAGGTAAAAATCCAAGGAAAGCCTGTGTCAAAGGGGAATAATCCACCCATGTCTCTCAAAGGTCAACATTTAGTGTTATATTATATTAGCAAGAGCAGGCAACTGTGGTCAAGGGAGTTATCACAGAGATCTTTGTAAATTCTGACCTTCTTAGTCACCTGTACTTGATATATCTTTTTAAGGGACCTAAACCCAGCAGTTCTGGCTTTTGTTTCAGTCTTGAGACAAGCACACTTCCAACAGAGTACGAGAAAGTGTCACTCCCTTTTAGAAGATAGAACAGGAAATGTTGCATGCTATTGTTGTTATTGGCAGTCTTGTTTTAATTTTTTCTGACAAAGCAGACAGTGGAAAAACAAATAGAACAAGTCCATTCTTTTTCTCTGATACCAATAACGATATCTGTTGGAGGTGAAGAGTTGAGTCTCTACTACTCTAGGTAAATGTGGAACTGTGAATGTGATAGAAACAGGGTGGTTCTCTTCCAGGAAATTTGTCATGAAGGTAAATCCTCTGGGAACACATTCAACGGAAGCAGAGATGTGGAAAGAGATCTACATAGATACAGAGTTGTGTATGGTTAGAGGAAATCTGCTCTAGCAAATGTACAGTGTTTCTATTGAATCAGAAAGTTTGTGTTGGAAAGTTTGGCAAAATTAATGATTTATGTACTTTTTTATTCCATGGAATCATGCAAACCAAGCTGGAAGGGAGCCTTATTTGGTCATCCAGTCAAACTACTCAGGATCAGAACAATTTATCATGTCTCCATACAATATTTGCTTGATTTGATGTCTTGGAGGATTTCACACTTTTTCTGGGCAATTTAATACAGTTTTTTGTAAAACTTCTTGGTAAATGATTGGGGATGGTTTTAAATATGTTACTTATCTATTTCAAAAATATAGAGAAAGAGCATTCTTACTGAAGTATCTTGTGCTTGACTTGTACTAAATGAAATTCTGCATGCACACTAGAAACGTCGTTACCACAAAGGGTTAAAATCTGTCACAGCAGAAGTGTTCTTTACTTGCCTTCAGATATTTACATGTTAAGTATAGGCTTGTTACCCTTGGCTCCCTTTATAGAAACAGGCACCTTTGAAGGATAATTAATCTTTCCTTTTCAGCCACTCAAACTTTGGGAGGTGGAAACTCGTGATTTCCTACAGCTATTTCTTTGAATAAAGCCACTCCACTTTCATCTGTTTTATGCTTGCTTTGTAGGAGTATGCAGGTAACAAAGTTTGAAAGTTTGGGTTTGTTGTTTTGTTTTTGTTTTGTTTGGGGGTGGCTTTTTTTTTGGTTTTTTGGGGTTTTTTTGTGTTTTTATTTTTTGTTGGTTTTTTGGGGGGTTTTTGGGTTTTTTGGTTTTTTTTTTTTTTTTTAGGAAACTGAATTTTAAGCACTCAAAAGATTATTTAGTAGAAGTTTAAGGAAGACAAGTTTTGGACTCAAGAGGATTTGTTATTCAGAACAGGTGCCATAAGCTGCCAGAGAGCCAAAATGTTATAATGTAATCTTAATGTTCTATCATAATTTAATGTCAGATATAAAACATGTTCTATGAATTCTGTCTGAATAATACTAAAACCAATACACTTTTCTGGCAAATTATCTCAGACAAGGGATTTGTTTGAGAACACTTCAAGCTCTCATGAAAGGAGACTGCATTTTCATTTTGGAGCTGCTTCCTTTGTCTGCAGCAAATTTTCCAAGACTCCCAAGTGAACATTTAATGCCTAATTGAAAGAGAAAGAAAACAAATTGAAATATTTATCTCTGAATTCTCTATATGTATAGCTCAATGCATAATGTGATTTAGATCCTGATTGTCATTGTAATTTTCCTTTTTTTGCAGCTGAGTATGCACACTTTTCTTTTTTTTCAAACAAGACTGGAGTCTATAATGCTACAGGGTTGTGCAAATTCACCCACGTCATGTGTTGCTTCTCAAACGAGAGGTTTTTTCTCTCATGCTTTTATTTTTCCTGTCACAGTGTGAAATGTCCAAAAGGATAAACACTCTAACAGGTCTACAGTGATTTCATCAGTGTCTTAAAATCCTGTCTAGAGGATTTTCTTGGAGTTTCTTCAGTGCAGATTTTAGTTCATTAGAAGATTTTTATTGCACATAAGTAAACTTACTCTCAAATGCTACCAGCTGTACAAATCTAGAAGTCAAACCCATAAGCTATTTCACTCTCCAGATACTTGTTCAGCTTAATGTACTGATGATAGTATTTAAAAATTTGATCATAACTCCAGATGTTTTATTTTTAATGGAGCTCAAAACTTTATGTGCAGTCAATAATATAAAACAATAGGAGTTGCAAATTTTACATTTTGGGGGTTTTTTGCTACCAGCTTTTCGTATTACTTTCTATATTTCTCCATTCTCAAATATAGTACTGTGATTTCTTTACTCACAGCATTAAATTATGAAAAATAAAATAACTTTTAAATTGAAATTCATTCAAGATTTTGATAATGTTTTCTTACATATCTCAAGTTTGTCTTGCATACACCAGTTTTTTCTTTACCCAGGAAGATGTTTCATCTGTGGTGCTGGTATATTTTTCCTAACAGAGAGAAAATAGAATTAAACGCTACTGAGAAGAATGTTGCAAAAATAAAGATGAAAAATAAAGCAATTCACTATATTTTTTCCCTCTGGGTTTTCCATTGCTTTTGCTTTATCTTATAATTTCTGCTATCATGATAATATGTCAAGGTTGCTCTTTGCAAGCTCTTGCAGCACCAGGTGCTTTGAAAAGGTGAAGGTTGTTTATATTATTAATGGAAAATTTCAGGTTGTAGCAGATTACACCACTCCTGTCAGAACAGGATGAACACCTTCCCAGGAGAGGGGGAGAGAACATTGCTTCTGAGCAGTTTTACTGTATTAGTCAATAACATTTAGAGAATAAATATTAAATATTTGTAATGGCTCCATAGATCTACCAATATTTAAAGACAAAAAATGTAGCTGAAAATGTTTGTCAAATAATGTCCAGGAAATTACGTTTGCTGGTAGTTTTTCCAGCTAGGAGAAGAAAACAGTTGAATTTTTGGAAAATGATCCATTGTGAATATGCTGAGTTTTGGAGGAAAAAAAAGTGCAAGGTTCAAATGTAGTGTGTGTCAGTAAGACTGAATTTGGCCTGATTTGAGGTGCCACATTTACCTTATTTTATCCTGTTTTGACTATGTGCAGTGTTCATTCATTGGTCTTTATATTTACAAGTCGTGCTTTATCTCTGGTAATTTGGAACTAATATATTCCTTGAGAATTCCTAAACTATAACATATTTTCTCTAATGAAAGCACTGGTATGAAAAGTATTTAGTCTTAGCTGCTACCACACACCAACAAAGTACCAGGAATAGACTGGAATTAAGCTCCTTTGCAGTCCCTTTGTGTTAGCACTGTTTGCTTGCTAAGCTGCAGCCACACCAGTGTGCACTGCCTTTTTCTTAAAGAACCAGCCCCAACACTCCCTCTGGCTGCAGTATTCCTCAAACTAGAGGAGCACAGTGGTGCTGGAGAGGATTTCAATATGACATCTCCTAAGAAACACCAAAGAGAGGAGGATGCTTGTAGGTTCCCATGGCTCTTTCACACACATTAAGGAATAATGATACGACAGTGAATAATGTGCTGGTATTATATACTCTTATGTATTGATATAATTTACATATAAAAACTTCTTTGTTTGTTAAACTTCCAGCTCCTTTACTCTTTTTTGTGTTTTCAGCAAATGTGATTGATGGTGCTACTTATTTTGGAAGATAGGTCAGGTGATATCTATGACAGAGTAACAGAATGGCAGAATATAGGTAATTGATTACAAGTATTTGGATAAAGTGTTGCTCTTTGGAGCCTGAGTCTCTTATTCACATCACTTGCTGCAGTGCTGCTACAGGACTGCCAGTATACCCCATGTAGCTTTGCTATAATTGAAATGTAATCATATTTACTTCCTATTAAAAAAGGATTGTAGCTGGAATCCTGGCTAACATCTTACTCTGTTATAATTGTAGTCTCTCTATTAATATAAAGAATTAGTGAGTGTAAGTAGAACAGTAAAAAGTTCTAGCCAAACTCTGGAGTTGCAATCTGGGTAGTTTTGATGTGCTCAGCAAGGACAGTTTATGCATAGTTGCCTGCTGTGCAGATCACTGCTTTATCTCATCTTGGCACCAGAATGATTCAGAGGGCAGTGCTGAGTTAATCTGCCATCCCAGGACACCTAGTTTGGTGGAGTTTCGACGCCTAGTTTTGAAGGCTATTAATTTATTCCCTACTGGCCGAATTATTATTTTTTTTAATCACTTTGAGCTGATGGTCATGTTTTGAAGTCAGAGCTTTCTCTCCTCTGTCTTTCTGACCCTTGTGGTGACACCCTAAGATGAATTCCCTCTTTCAGAGGAGGCTGCTGCCTGTTGCCTCACCTCAGGACAGCAGGCAGGGCTGCAGCAGCCTCAGCACTTTCTCCACAGGCACATTTTACATTGTGTCAAGTCTGCCTTTACACAGGGAGAATACTTGCATTGCAGGAGTATATCTCAAAATTTTAAGAAACTTATATTTATGATGTGAAATACTAGCTAGACATATTATTTTAAATCCAAGAGTGTAATGACATATTTTCTGCTCACTCTCACATGGTACTGATTTTCAGGGCCAGCTATGCATTTGACCATGGGTGAAAAAACTGTGACATTTTGGTAGACAATATTTTTACTTTCTTAATACATGGAGGCTTGCAGTAAATAATGGGTAGAGTAGGGCTAGGGAGACTCTAATGGTTAGTGTGTGAAGATTAGGAGTAAGATGTGCCTGTTGGTTTGAAGAAGATATGTTTAGTGCAACCCACAGAGCCCTGACCCATCATGGCACCCAGCCCAGAGAGTGAAATGTATTCCAACAATAAATCACCAGATTTTGTTCTATTTGACTGTGTTAAAGCAGCAGTCTGCAAAAGCTAGGACCACCAATGTTGTTTCTGTTGCATATCTGCTCTAACCAAATCACTGCTGCTTTTTATAAGTAAATGTTACTGAGATGACTGAGAACATTATTTAGTAAGCACAGGTCTGTGCTGTTCATCACCCAACAATCTGTATTTGATTTGCAGTGCATGTTATCTAGTCTCCTTGGAGAACGTCTTGACATATTGAAACCAAATTTTGCTGTTTTCACATCTTCACAGTTCTTGAACTCTTGCTATGAAAATTCTAATCATGGTTTCCAGTTACCTAAACAACCTAATCCTTGAGACAAAGCGTCATTTCAGCTTGCACTAAACAAAAATTTACAATTTAAAGAACACTTAATTATATTGCAAAAGTTTTCCTTTGTTGGAGCCTATGTTTTGCTGGACCAGATTCTGCTCTGCTTTTAGGTATCTTAAGAAGCATCTTTCTCTTATAGCTTGTAATACTTCAAATTCTTTTTGGTTTGTTTTCTTAGCATGAAAAAGAGGCCAAGATGTCAGTCTTCAAAAAATTCAATTGAATTTCTTAAGAGTACTAAACATTCAGCCAGATCTTTCAGGTGGGGTGAGAAGAGCAATACTTTGCATAGAAAATGTGCAATATTGAAGTATTCCTCGCTTAAAAAAAATCAAACAACAAACCAACAAAACATAAAGTAGTTGATTCCTATTTTAAAGGACACTTCAAGCCCTCATACAAGCATAGACAGCACTAATGTTTTTGTCCTGCTCCACTCTTTGGCAGGCCAGTATGAAGATTCATTAGTGAAAATATGTATACATATATGTATATTTGAATATGCATATACGTATCTGTATACATGTGTACGTGTGTGTATTAGTGCTACTATAGAAGTCCAGCAATAATGAAATTTCAAGAAAAAAGTATAATAGTGTAGTGCTGAAGTAATGGCTCCTTCTGGAACATTTACCAAGAGACCAGTGTCTCACTGGGGTGAGGGTGACTTGAGAGGGGAGATGCTGGCCACCTTTGTAAGGTACATTATCAGGCATGGTAAAAAAAGGTGACTTGTCAAACTGTTTGCCACTGAGTCTCTCAGCTTCAGAAAACTGCTCCAGCTTTAGGCAGGCAGGAGTCTGAGCAATTTGGGCTGTCCTGCCCTCTGCCTTCTCTGTAGCCACAGAATGGGATACTGTTATCTTTTCAGTCTTTCAGATCTCTGTTGGATATGCCCTTTACTGCCTTCCCTGGTTCCTATTCCATCTGGCACTCTCCTGGATGGACAAAGTTCTCCAGGAGTTGGTGTGTTTTCTCTAAAAGTGGTCCAGATTTTTAAGTTGATAGGAATGTACCAGGTCAGTGCTAAAGGCTTTGAATTTTTCCAACAGGTTTTGCACAGCTTTAGCTGAAAATAGCACAGAACTTTGAAAAAGGGTTATACTTGGTTGGATTCTACAGAGATTTACTACTTCCCTGGCAGTAATACTGAAATATTGAAGAGCTGGAGTTAATTGGGAAAGACTGTAGGAAGAAGATGGTAACTAAAGATGTGAAGGTTCAACAGTTTTAGGGAGCCTAAGTTTTAATAAGCTCATCCTGCTAGCTTTTAATATCACTGGAAAGGGAAGGAATCCTGCCTCCCTTTCTATGTAAGAGCTTGGTGTACCATACCTCTGAAATGTCTCTTCCTTACAAAATAAAACCAGAATATATTAAATGCTTTTGACATTGTGGACCATGCGTTTCAATGTCTTCAATGTTACTGGAGGGCACCAGTGTCATTTCTGCTCCTGGAACAACTATGCTTTCATACCCTTAACAGGGAGCTTTTATGGGATTTTTTTTCACATGCTTCCCACTTATTTTTCTCAATGATCTTCCAGATAAATTATTCAAAGGAGTTTTGGCTGTAGGCTACTGTTGCCTTTTCTTGGCGGGGTGTTGCTAAAGCACATCATGCAGTCCCTCAGGACATTTTCATGTGCCCACTATATGCAAAGACCTTTATTTAGCCTTTAAAAAGCCATTTGCACAATTCTGCAAACAAGGTCTGAATACGTATGTCTCAATAGCTTTTATTTGAACAAAGCATGTGTGTATGCAGAGCAGGTTTTGTACAAAAATAAGTCAATAGATAATATTTGCAGATGTCTCCCAACCTAACAAAAGTTATCACTAGAAATCAACACCCACTTTCTTATGTGATCCATTTATGCATCAAAACTGCTAGTAAAACGCCACAAAATTATCTGTAAGATTGTCCAGCTGACTTGGAAACTCATTTGAGCTGGTTAGCAGGAAAATTTTAGCTAACACCAAGTGTGATGCAACATGAGTACTTTTAGGGTTCTAATGTTCTAATCCTTGTGTTTGTTTGCTTAGTGAAAAAGTTTCTACCCACTGGAATGATTGCTCTTTCAGTGCCTTAAATCAAACATACCTGGAGGCCTCAAGATGAGAAAAATAAATATTTGAAAAAAACCCTGTCTGTTTGCAAGGTTCTCCATAGCTGGTTCCTTTCTGACACTTTCATTTTCCCCTTCAGAAACTTAAAAGGAATATGCAGAAATCCTGGACACCTAAAACCAATACTAAAGAGGCTAAGAGGAAGGACTTGTGAGTTGTGGGAGGAGATTATAAGCAAGAACAGGGTAGCCTTTCAAGGGTGTTTTAACCTTTATACATGCTTGACTTCTTTGAGCTCATCCTGTTTGGTAGAAAGTGCAAAACTTAAACTAAACTAGAAGGGCAAAAAATTTGTTATGTTAAATAAAAAGGTTTAACAAACATTGTCCTCTTATTCTTTGCTTGGAGAAAAAGGCTGTTCTTTCATAAAATGCCTAAAATTCTATTTTCACTGAAACCAACAATATTTGTCTCAGAATGTTTAGGTTTTTTTAAGGAGGAGTTTAACATGCAGTAAAAAAAGACAGAGATACCTTCAACCTTGTTTTTTTTTGGTTGCTATCGTTAATTTTACAGCATTTTTATTGGAACATAGATGCAGAAGGGATCTATTTGGATCATTGGGATCCATGCTTTGCAGCCAATGTCACTATATGTGCACAATACCCTCCATAAAACCTGATGAAAGACTATGAGTAGCTAGGAGTAATCAGACTAAAAACTTATCAGAAGGTTTTTTTTTCAGTATTTCAATGCTGTAATGGCCTCAGATCTTTATCCAATTTCCAAAGTATGATTTTTTTTTCCTTTTCTTATTAGATATTCATCCATTAATATACACTGTGAAAGAACTAAATTAACAGAGGGATATTGTAACAATTTGTGAATCCAGTTAAATTCTCCAGAGCAGAGAATACTGTGCCAATAGAAATATTTGCATAGTACTAAAAATTAATATATGTGGAAGAATATAAATCAAGTAATTCAATGTGAGCTTTTAAAGCTTTCACATGATTTTCACGTCTTGCTTGAACCATGTAAAAGATACGCTGGTAGTAACGTCTGAAAGTGCAACCAGGCACATTGTTCATGTGTTATAGGTTGTATTTTGAAAGACATAATGGTAGAAATGACTGTTTATTATTGTCATTTATGCAAAACTAGTGTGAAACTATTAGTTTTATGGAGGCTTGGAAATGTAAATAGTTTTGAAGGATTGAGAGCATATAAATATGCAGGTATGACAGTCTATTGACCCTTTGATGTGGTAATGGCTAAGTCCTGCACAGACTGTGCTCCTTTCACAAGCCATGCAGACACAGTAGGACAGGGAGTTTCTCATCTGTGAGGGTAGGCACTTCTGCAGGCATGTGGGGAAGATATACATCCTGATTTCTGAAGGAGATATGATAGACTCGAAATACGAAATACAGGGCTAGGCTTTCTCTAAAGGGTTCCTTAACATTCTCTTCCCTGCTTCTAGGAAATGAGTCATGAGATTTACTGATGTTTATCTATCACTCTCCAGCTCTCATGTTGCTCAGGGGCAATTGGTACATTACCCTGTGTACTGATGTTATCTACCAAGGTGACAAAAATATGCCCTTTGAGGAGTATTGCATCTGACTGGTCCTTCTCCTGGAGTCTTCTTGCAGCTGACTGACTGGCAGAAAGGAAGACATGGGACAGATTTGAACTGATTTATTTCACACTTGGGAATCAGGCTATGGAGTGATGGTACACTTCAAGTTTGGGTGCAGCAACAAATGTGATACATATGCTAAAATTGGGGAGACTGCTCAAATAATTACACAGTCTGGCCATTGGAACTGTCATCCATTTTAAACACTTTCCTATTTTGTGACAGCTCTTGTATATTTTTACATTTGCTTATGCATTCAGAGAGTGCCTTCTTTTCTCCAAATAACCATATTTGTAGAAGAGGAAAGGGCAGAGGGCCCCAGCCAGAGATTGCACTTGTGCTGCAATGCAGGATGAATTCCTGAGGAAGGAGAATTCCAGGGACTGATCATGAGCATTGCTCACACTAAGGTAATCTGCCTTGTCCTACTCTTCAAAGTACTATGGAAGTACTTCCGTGGGATTCTGTTTGTTCATTCTTGTTATTTCAAGGCTGGAATTAATGATGCTCAGCAGTTTAAAGCTGTGGCCATTCTTCGCCACTGCAGGTCTTGATCCCACAAAATATGTAATACAATCCAGGGTGGTTACTCTCCAACCCTTTTGTTATGATTGTCACTGAAGTTTGTGGCACAATTTCTAATCCATGATTGTTTGATGTCCCCAACCTCTACTAAATAGCAGAGATTTAACTTTTTTGTCTCCAAAGGCACTATGGTGTGTGCTTCTGAAAGGGTATTTTGGAATCCTGACTAAGAAATGGAATCCTCTTATTCTTGTAAAAATACTGCTTCAAAGGAAGGCAGGGTAGACAAAGTTGAGGATTTTTCTGAATCATTGAGGCCTATTGCAGTGATTATACCACTTCCATTCCTCCTTCTGCTCATCTTTAAAATATTCAGACCAGCAGAGATTTGTTCATGCAGATATCTACAGAGGCATAGTTTCTTAACAAGAAGAGTTCTGCATCTAGAGAAATCAAAGTACCTTGCAAGCTTTTGTACCTATTTTTCTGTAGTGCACAAGTCTGCATTATCTGAATGGGATGAAGAAAGGGTCACACAATAGAGACAATTAATTAGAAAGAACGTGGTAAACAAAGAAGTGAATTTTGCCTCATATCCTATAGATTGCATATACTTGGTAGAGTTATTGTTTGCTTGGTCTAATTATTCAGTTGACATCTTAACGAAATTCCATAGGTCTATGTACTATTCCAAAATATAGGAATTTTATTATAAAATGTATTGCCAATAAATAATTTGGTGATCCTTTTGAAAGACACAGTCTGACCACCAAGGTGCTTATTAAAATGGCCGCAATGTATTATTTTCCCCAGCAGGATTAAACAGATAAAAGAGTGGTATTCATAGCAGTGTTTGGGAGGTTTGGCTGTCAGTGATCTTGTTTAAGTGATGTGATAATAGGAAGTTCTACAGAGGAAAATTGAGCAAAGAGGAGGCTTTTGATGCTGACATAGAAAACAGGCTAGACTGAGTAATGATCTAAGGAGATGGTTGTCAGTGCCTAAATGGGAAGGGGGAGGAAGCAGGCTGCTATCTGTCAGCCTAGGGAATCTTGCACACAGTTGTACTTCAGGTCTCCAAAATGTTTTCAAAATAGTTCAAAGTATTTTAAAATAATAGTTCAAAAATGCCACCTATGACCCATATGTATCCTTTGCCTAATGATTTCCTGCCACCTCCTGTTCTTGACCAGGACAGCTCAGAATGAACAATAAGTACTGTTTTCTTGAAAAGATAAATCTTTAAATGAAGCATTTGCAGTCCTTGAAGAATCCAGTAGGGTCCTATTTCTCCTCTGGTGTGCCTTCTTTTTATTAAGATACATTAAGAGGACAAAAAAATAGGTCACAGATATGGTAGGGCAGATTATTTCCTTTACATTATATGTGAGGATTTATAGGAAATTATGCAGATTTACATAGACTAACCATGTTCAGGGAAAAAAAAAATATCAAGTTTCCAGCTCTAGGTCCTTGATTCTTTTCCTAGACAAGACTGGAATAATTATTGAGGTAATTTCCTAGTATTCACAATTCAGTTCTCTCAGAACAGAAGTAGGATAGATTTGAATTGATGGAGTTGCACTTTTTCAGCACTCTCTTTCTTCAGCAGCTCTTTCTTCCTTCGTCACTTGTTTTACAACTGTAGAGGCCACAAATCAAAGCAAGGACTATCATCCTTTTAGTAAGGAATTCCTGGTTTTTTTGCTTCTGAGCAAAAGGGTTCTCAACTGATTGAGCTGTGGCTAAATTTGCAAACCCAGTGGGGTTTGGTCTAGGGCTTTGAACAGTGATATAGTTTCCATAAAGTAGGTGAGGGAATGCTGCAATCTTTGTGTGTGGAATATGTGAAATTCTTTGTCAACACTAAGGAAGGCATAGAAAGTGAATAATCTGATTTAAACACTTGGGTGTTTAGGGATGACCTCAAATGATTTAATACAGAGAAGTGTAATTTGAGGCAAAAATAATTCCAAGTGCTGAAACACCATATCCAGCTTTGCTCCAATATCTAGACACTCCTGTGAGCTTCTGTGATACTGAAAAGCTCAGGAATAAAAAAAAAATGACTGAGCTATATTGACACTAGCCTTCAGAGAAGAGGAGTTATCAGGATAAATTATCTGAGAGCTTCATAGTGGTAAAGGCAAAATAGATAAAAAAGTAAATAAGGAAAACCAGGAGAAGAAATACATGCCTATTTCATTTGTAAAGGTGTTAAAATGCTATGTAAGATCCTTTTTGTACTTCACAGTTACACTTGCAAACCACTGGAAATATTTATAACCAATGAAAGCCACAGCATGTGCAGGGAATTTCTTTCCTATTTTTAAATGTGTCTAGAATACTTGAATGTGATTTTGTGTCTCTCCCGTTGTTCTCTGGTGATTAAAATGAGAGTGTTCAGCTGTAAGTCCTGCCTCTACATTGCTGAGTCTGCAATAAAATCCTCTTTGAATCAGGGGATAAGAAGAGCTACATTCTGCTGGAGTTATCACAAGTTTTGAATGGCCTTGACAAACAGACAGAAGTGCTTCACTTTTGACATATAAGAGTGTCTTTTTTACAAAGTCTTGTACACAGTATTGCCAACCCCTGATTTTATTTGTAGGTTTCCAGATGATAATTTAGTAAAGATATTATTGAAGGATAATGTTTGAAGGACTTCTGTGTACATGCTTTTTGCTCCCATCTCAGGCAGTCTGTCTGTAAATATTTAAATTTTTTAGAACTCACATTTAATCCTCTCAAAACTCTCAAAAATAGAAAGAGATAATATTTAGCTTAAGAAAAAGCAAGTTATTTATCTTCTGGAATATTTACTTTTCTGAAAAACTTCTTCACCTTTAACTTATATCATCTTAACTCTGCTTTCAGTGTGATCTTTTACGTTTCAGCAACTATTACATATTTATGGTATGATATTGCCTAACTTCCTCAATCACTCTCCTGTATTTGAGGACACTACATACCTGCAATGGGAAAATTTCTGAAGAGCATCTTGAAGACTTTGGGCTCTGAAAGACTAGGAAACCCGGTTTAAAAAAAAAGAATAAAATTCAGTGTTTACTGTGGAACCAGAGGACAGACTGATGAATTGAATTGCTCAAGATCAAATGAGAAGGCTGTGGGAGAATTTGGAATTTCTGAGTCCCTGAATACCTGCTTAACCACAGATCTGTGCTTTCTATCATTACAGGCACTTCACAGACACACCCAGCCAGCAAATTTTGGATTTTGGGGCTGGATCCAGGTGGAACTTCCATTATGGGGCTGTACCACATTGCTGGCAGTGGGACTCTGTTGATTCTGGTCTTATGAGTACTCTGAAACCTCAGCTGTGGGATGGTGCATCAAATGAACAACTAGGCTGCTAGGCTGACATTGCTTGAACTCCTCCAAGGAAGCCATTCCCTCAGCCCAGTGCTGTCCTGCTCTAGAGAAGTGAAATTCTTTGCAGAGACATTCTCATTCCCTGCTTCTGGACTATCCAGTCCAGAGGCCCTCAGTCCTGCATGGAGTTGGTATGCAGGTCATAGGGCTTGAAGAATGTAAATGCCTGCACTAGGCTGGATTAATATCTGAGGCTACCTATAAAAGGAAAAATAACTTCAGCATAATTTCATATGTTCTCTGGGGCTGGTTCTTTGGACATTCCAGAGAAAGGCTGTAGGTCCACCTCAGTTTTACAGCTTTGTAGGTCCACATACTGGACATTTCCCAGCAATTTTCTTTCACCATTCGAGACACTTGACTCCTTCCTTGGCTTTTGCTCTGTGCCTTCCTTTGACATTTGTCAGAAGGCTCTCTCCCTCTCCCCCCTTAGTACAACTTTTTACTGATAGCTTTTTATGGATGCCATTATCATTTAACTGCTGTACCATGCTGGTGAACAAGAAAGCAATATTTAGGCATGAAGTCCTACAGTCTGCAGCTATCAGTGCTCTCTTCATCAGCCAACCACAACTTCTCTTACCACTGCCCACCTGGGAGGGAGCCACAAAACACCCAGGGTGGAGAGTCCTGCCTGCAGTGATGGGGATAGGCAGGGCTGCAGCACATCCCACTCTGAGCACTCACCACTGAAAGCGAAACAATTGCACATGGGTATAAGTTGATAAATCGTTATGGGAAATAGATTGAAAAGATTCTTGTTTTACATTTGCTTCCTTTCCAACCAGTTTCTGCTCTTCTAGTTGCACTGCTGAAATGCTTCAATGTCTTTTGATGATGAGAAAGTATAAAACTAGTATGAAAGTATGACAAGGTTACATGAAACAGCTACTCTGCTCTGAGTTCCCTGCCCCTGAATGGACTGTTATGGGGGAACTTATATCACAAAAGAGGAGTGTTTTAAGATACCATCTGTATAGTTGAGGCTGAGCCCTGATTTAAAATTAGCTCTTAGCACAACCCAAGTCCAAAAATAGATGACGTATATTTATTCATACTTTAACTGAAATTAGCATGCCAAAACCAACTTTTCTGTAAAAGCATAACAAAAAATGTATTTCCTTTGCTGTGTGCCTTTTTCCTATCTATGTGAATTTGATTTCTGGTTTACAAAAACTAAACAAAAAAAGCTAATTAAAGCCAGTATCAACAAAATCGTCCTGATACAACATGTTTGAATCAAGGAATTAATTTAAAAGTGGTGTCAAAGACAGAATATGCTGGAAACATTTCTTCCTTGTGAGTTTAGTAATAATTTAGGTTTCAGTAAGAATAGATTTAGTTGATTCACTTACATTAAAATATCTTCTGGTGAAAAACTTCCTTTTTTTTTCACCTCCACATTTTTCTCAGTTTGGGCAATTAAGCTTTCTGGATTTTCAAAGTCTTCAGTCAGAAAAATATTCTGATCATATTGAAGTACATGGTAAATCCCACCAACTCGCCACTGCAGATCCTGTAGATTCCAGTGGCAACTTTATTCCTATCTCACTTGGGGGGACACACGTGAAGTAGGACAGCAGGATAAATGAAGAGAAAGACAGCTTTTGTGCTCTGTGGTTTATTGGCTTCAGAGTTTTTCAGATGATATTTTAGGAAAAAAGATAATCTTTGGTTTCAAGGTGTTTCGATTGGGTTTTTTTAAACAATTACAATATTTCTGAAAGCTGTCTGAAAATGCTGCAGAAAAGAGGAAGGGAAGAAGACTTTGGTTTATCTTAGACACCCTTCATATACCCCAATCTATAAGGCAAAACTAGGCCTTTAGTATTAGTGTTTGAGCATTTTGCTGCTTCTGAACCATGGTATTCTGAATATTGTAATCAACTGAGTGAAGCTCAAATTTAAACTCCTTTAAGCTCATAAAATCAGCTTTCATGAAATACTAGAATGCAGACCACTGCTGAACACTGAGATCAAGAACTACTGTTGAAGGATTTGAAGACATTTGAAACTCATGTCAGGCTTTATAAAATATGTAAAACATACAAAAACCACAACTCTAGTATCAAACTTGTTTTTTTCTTCTAAGCAAAGCATATATTTGTAATATAGATTAAAATATTGAGTGTCCTCACAGGTATGTCTTCCATCCGGATTAATTTATTCTGTTACAATAAGAAGATATGGATGATAAATTATGCATTTGTTTCCAGACATGAGAATTTCACTGCTTTGGAATTACATGGAAGCAAAGGAGGATTCTGCCCCTCCCCAGGAGCACTGTGTGCTCTGTAGTCTGCACCACAGTGGCAGAGAGCTGTGACACCCCACACTCACATGTGTTTGTCACTGTGACCTCATCTGACCCTGTTTTTAGCATGGTTAAAAACTATGCTTCTCTCTATAAATGCAGCCCAGTCTGTGTAGAGAGGAATTTGGCCAGCCATGGCAGTACCACAGATGTAAATAATTCTCATGTTTTCCCATGACAAACTTGTTCACTACATTTTTGGACTGGATTCCACTCAGGGAGAGCCATGTTGGCTTTTTAGAAACTGTTGGACACAAAGTAACACAATTTTTTTTTTTTTTTTCTGATTGTCTGTGCCACTTTCCTCTAATGGTATTTCTGTTAGCAGTTCTGGCTGTAGAGGTTTTGTGACAGCTATCTCGTAATCTAATTCATGTCAATTAGTTGTCAGTCCAGACAAAAGCCCTCTTATTCTGTTTGTGTAACTAGTTCCCAATAAATCTTTCTTGTGCTTTATCAGTACATACAGTAGCTTTTTTTTTTCAGTTCTCATTTTGTAGCTTTTATGAACAGCTCTTCTCAAGAGATCAAATGGCTTTATTTTGTATGTTCTTACCCATGAGAGTAGTTCAATAAAGAGGAAATGAATGAGGTTGAGTAATTACACACACCTCTCCTTTAACTAACATTTAAGGAAGATTTTACATATATGACCATATACCACTTAACTCTTTATTCAAGAAAACAGTGAAGATGAAATGTTCCTCCATGGGATTAAGATACTGAGGAAGTTTGTAGGGAAGCAAAAAACAAAGAAACAATGAATTGAAATTTAATTTCTTAGAGCTCAGTTTGCTTCGTTAAGTAATGCTGTTGGGCTTGCCTGGGGACTGTTTCATGAGTCTAAAGGTTTACTTTTTGAGAAGGAAGGCACAGGGTGCCCAAACTTTCTGCTTTAGTTGTTGGCTTTTATCATTACTGTGATTAACACGGGGGCAGGATGACCTAAGTGAAAAGAGGTTTAAAATAAAACTTCAGTACAAATGTGAACAAGTAAAGTTCAGCAGACAAACCAGTGTTATGGGAGAGTTCAGGCAAGACAACTTTGAAGAGTTTGTATGAGTTAGGGAAGACAGAACCACAAAATATCAAAAGATAGCATTGCAACCTCACTGTCTGTTCTGCTTTTTTTTTTTTTTTTTTTTTTTTTTTTTTTTTTTTTTTTTTTTTTTTTTTTTTTTTTTTGCATATGTGGGTTCTGTTTCCGGATGGGAACTTTGAGCCTGGATAGTTTTAATGGAGTTCTGGCCCCTACTTGAAAGAAATGTGTATCCGGTCATGAAAACCAGAGAGCAGCTACCATGAAGGATGCTCCTTCCTGAACTCAAGAAGCAAGTGGGAAATATGCAGGGAAAACACCCTGGAAACCAATGAGTTTTATTGCATTTAGGCCTCTAGAAATAAGGAAGAAAAATGGTTCTGGATGGCAGAGACAGAAGCTACAGTGTCAGTATGGAGGCAGGCAGGGTCCTTCCTAGCTGGTAGCACATACTGCCACAAATCCTCTCTGCACTGAGAGTCGAACCTTAAGGGAGAGGCCTCAGGACTGCATTCTTGAAAGGCTGGGAGTTCAATGGCCAGTGCATGTCAGAGAGGAGCCAAGGGAATTGGAAATAGTTGCCTGCTCCTCCTGAGAGGAAAGACTAATCTTCCAACCTGCCTCAGCATTCCACACAAAGTGTGGTCATGCCAGAGCCTCACCTGAGACACTGAAGAACAGTTGCCAAAGGCCAACAGCTCGCATTGGTGATTCCTGTAAACTTTAACAAATCAGAGAGAGGTTCTGGGGATGATCTGAAAGAGATGATTCCTGTCTTCCCATCTAAATATAAAAATCAGATATGAAGGTAAAGAGTTACTTAAATAATATTAAGACATTGCTGCTATGCTGTTATTGAGGTGCCCTCAGTGTGGAATGATGTTTAACACAGATGTTGAATGCAGATATAATCAAGTTAACAAATATTGTAAGTGGCTAACTCATGACAAAGCCTTAGTTTCAGACTAACACATATTGATGTAGCAGGAAAGACAGAAGTATTGGTGAGGTGAACACAATCTAAAAGAAAATAAACTGTTCTGTATGCCCTCTAAGGGAAGAACAACTACTAATAGTTACTTATTTAGCTAAATTTTCAACAGCTGAATCAACTGTGTTAATACCAATTTGTTATCAGAAGACAGCAAACATTTCTTCTTATGTGTAAAACTTCCTGTTGATTTACAGGAGAACTTTCTAATAGAAATTATCACATCAGACTCAACCTAGATATCATGGTATAACAGCTAAGTCCACAGAAATTTTAAGTAATGCTTTAATCTAGTCCTTTTCCATGCTGAGTGGCCTTGAAGATTCAATTTATTTTCTCAGTTCTGCTATGTGCAAAATAATTATAATGTTTCTCTACCTCATAATTAAAGTTAGGAGTAATTGACATCTATTCAGACTCCTCTATAAAACATACCTTATGCATAGGTTAGCTGGCATAATCACAGTTTTCCTGCAGTAGGAATAAATGGAAAACATGTGCCTATTTCTATTGATGAGAAATTTGTGTAACTGTTGATAGCAGTTTTGGTAACAAATTGCAAAACAGAGGGGTGTTTCTAGGCAGGTTGCATAAACAATGTTAACTGCCTCATGTTATCTGCCTGCTGTGGAATCATGTAGAATGGTGGATTTACAGAAATCACCTCTGTCATACCCAGCTTGCCACCTCCCACTGTTCAGATGTACCTGTTTTATTTATGCTGGCTGCACACCAAGGAGATTTCAGACACTTAGTATTCAATGCAGTATGAGGATAATCTTCAGCAAAATTTATAATTCCTATGTAGAAAATGTGTCCATGACATCTCTGGAGACTTTAGGGAGGTTTAGGGGGCACAGAGATGGCAATCTGGCAACATTTGCCATTTGAGAACTCTTCAAAATGACGCCAGCTGGTGGAAAGTGAGAGAAAAGGGTGGGCTGAATACTGATAGGGGAGGAAATAGGTAGAGGCCCAACTTCTTTATCAATTCTCAGCCAAGGAGCATATATTTATGTACAGAACCCTTTGTTTGTCTTGAACTTGACTCCTTGCTGTGACATTGGAGGAGAGAATCTGCTGTGCTGGTTTTAGATCTTGAACATGGATTCTTGATTTCCGAAGGCTGAATTTCTTACATAGTTTTAGGCTTATATAACATGGAAGATTTTCTTTCTCCAAGCTTTTTCACGTTTCACTGGTGTCCTTACAAACCAAGCAGGCATCATATTACATAACACATACTGCTGTTGAATCAGAGAGGCAGTGTACCAGTCTTTTATAAAATGGACCATGTGCCAAAAAAAGGACTTAAGGCAGTTTGCAGAAGTGGATCAGTATTTGTGGAACCTAAATTGAAACCAAAACCAAAAAGTCTGCCAGTATCTTAGCACCCAGACCATAAGCTGGTTCCAGCAACACAACAGTAATTTTTGTCTTCTGTGTGCAGAACACAGCTTTCACAGAATATTCTCTGCTCACAGGCCCACAGAGATCATCAAGCCAAACTTTTACATGAAAGGCCCATACAGAGAATGAACCCATGACCTTGGTTTTGTTAAAACCATCCGCTAACCCACTCAGCTAAGCACAGAGGAAGTTCATAAGGAAACAGCTGCTGTTTGAAATAATATCCTTGGTAGTGTTAATTAGGTTTCTTCACTTTGGCCTGAGAGTCAGTAAATTTAGTTATGCAAGTTTTTGGTATTCTTTCTCTCCAGTTCTCTTCAACTCATTCTGTTTTGAATGAATCCCCTGATTATTTCATTAAAATGAGCAATCAGAATTTGGTTGTGCCATTTAAAAACACCACTTCTGACTCTGATCATGTAATCTACACTAAGCACCACTAAGTCAACTAGAACAGATAAAGTATGCCAATGCAAATAAGTAAATGATAAAGTAGCAGTGCAAATAAGGTCAAAGCTGCATTTTATGAAATTATTTCCTAAGAACACAGAACACAGAACAGAGAACTTTGAAAGACATATTATTGCTCTCTGCATCTTACTCCACTAGAGATCCTCAAAGATTTCTCAGGTAAAAAGTAGAAAATAAAAATAAAAAAGTCAGTGGTCACTTCCTTAAAACTTCTGTGATCAGAACTACTGAGGAATCACTGATGTATAAATTCAACTCAAGAAAATCAGTGTGATTTTACTGGATTTGTATTTGTAAGAGTAAAAGGATTCTTTAACATCCTCTTTGAAGAAGAGCTTTTTTTCTGGCCTATACACATCTTATCTCATCCCATGCTGCTTTAATGCCAAGCTCATTGAGACGCACCAGTCACAAAGTACCTTCCAAATTTGTACCTGAACGACATGGTGATTCCACTCTATTGCATTCTGATTGTATTCCTTATGTGGTGCTCTAACTGATCTGAAATGCATAAGGCTGGATTTGAAATATGTCCCTTAATGCTGATTGTCTCAGTCTCAGAAGCAAATGAAGATTACCTTTGTACACAAGTATCTCTTCTCTTCACCTTTAGCTATAAAAGCAGTCTTCTGTATCAGAACAAGTGGAAAGAGTGGAAACAAGTAAAGAGCATTTTAAAAAATATTTTAAAGTTTTCTGTTTATCCCTGAAAAATACCAATATCTATCCTTCAACATTTTTTCACCACTTTCAACCAGTATTTTAATTTAAAAAAAATTAATTTTCCCCCAGACTTACTGGGGGAAAATTACCTCTGAAGACAAAACGCTGATCTCAAATGTTTGAATGGTACTAACTGCAGCTTTTATAAGACATTCATAGAAAATCTACATTTTGTACTAAAGAGATTAACACTTGAACTGTTTAATGTGAAAGGAGTAAGCTGTCTAGCTCCAAACCACATGTTTTTATTCTGGTACTTCTCACTGGCCATCTGTTCTTTGTTGTCTGTCCCAATTCCACCATCTGTCCCAAAAATTACACTCAGCAAGATGACTTCACCTACAAAACTGCAAGAAGGCAATAGGTCTGTCAGTCAAAGCTAGTAAACAACCATCACTTCCTTTGCACTTCTCTTTGTCTTCAGTGCTGCAAATAAGGAATGCAGATTAATGCCCCAGATTTTGGTTCCAATTGTGTCTTTTTAAAAACTCATCTAACATTTTCACATGGTGGTAGGAAGAGAAAAAAAGAGGAAGAGAGTAACAAAATCAGCTGATGGAATTGATACAATGGACAACATTGCTTTACAGAGAACTGCAACTTCCAGAGGAAAAAAAAATATTTTTGACCAGTCAAGGAAAAACTTCTAGCTTTGTTTGTTGCTTTTTTGAGTTGAGTTCAGAACAAAATGCAGATGCTTAGTTACATAAATTTTAGACAGCTCATATTATATGAGATGAATCCTGCTCCTAAAATCTATAATAAAAGTCTGAGCCTTCCTCCTTTAGGCTGTGGATTGGCACATGACAAAACACTATATAAATGCTCCAGAACCAAACCTCTCTATTCTTCCCACATGTAGAACTACTTCATCTTCTTTCTTGTTTGGCTGGATCAATTCAAAATTCACCAGGCATCTGTATGCAGGCCAAGGGACACCTCTATGATGTCAGGGATGCAGACAGCTGATGGGGTCCTGACCCCAGGTGCAGATAATTGCAAGGGAAGTGAGAATCTATGGGACAAGGCATCACTGGAATTTCTGGATGTGACTGGTAACAATACATGAATCTGAGAAAGTTTAGAGATAGCACTGTCAAGGGAGGTTGGATTTCACAGATGTTTATGGGACAGTGGCATGAAAAACATCTGCATAATTGGAGGGAAACATAGGTGACCTTTTGGGCACAATTTTATGCAAAGCCAGCACTGTCTGGTAACCATATCAGAAACATCATAGAAAACCAAGAATGTCTAGACAATGGTATCAAACCCACCAAATTTGGGCACAGATGTAGCAAAACTGGGACGCAGGCAGAAGAAAAAAATGTAGTTATTTGGTTGTGAAAGGTCAGAGATGACAAAAGGAGGGCAAGAACAGAGAGGTCAAGACACAGGAAAAGATATGCAAAGGTATGTAAGTGGTGTAATTGGGGCTGCCCAGGGCTACCTCTTGCTCGCCACATCTTGGAGCAGGACAACAAACCTAACCTGTTTCTGACCACATCTCATGTTGAACCTGCTTCTTTTGTCAGGATGACTGAGTGCACAAGTGGTAGCGCCAGTACATGCTCCAAGAATTACAGCATAGATGTCCTTCTAATGTCCTAGAAGATTGCACAAATCCTTGCACTTTTGCTATTTAAAGTATTTGTAGTTGAAGAATATGAATGCCAGTGAGAAATACCTATATGTTAGCTTTAGTGTCCTGGTGAGGTCTTAAGATTGCAGACATCTCTTTTTTGACTTCAGGAAACTAAGATATTTCATGCTTTGCCTCTCAGAGAGATAAGGCAGTAAATAGGAACTTCCAGGTTTCTGACTTCAGTGAGAGGAGGAGCCTGGTGCCTCAGGGTTACCCACAGAGGGCTGTTCATGTGGGAATGCATCTAGGGCTGGCCATCAGAAACAGCTGAAACATCACACCTCTCAGGGCGTAGGTGTTTGAGGTCAGCAGCTCATTAGACGTTTCTGTACCCTTGGAAACCAGATGCCACAGTCCCTCGTTTGAGGGTAAATGCCTCACTGAGCAGGGCTCTCCTATTACGTGAAGGAAATAGCACCACCCATAGCCAGGCAGTCATTCTGAAAGGGAAGAGTATGGGTCCCCTGACCTCTTCAGGCTGAAATATTCATATTCCACCTCCCGGAGTGAATGGAAAAGTCCTGACTTTGCAGATGAAGCCTGAGGGTTCTCAGGAAGATGACAGAGTTCTCAGTTCAGCTGAAGCATTTCACAAAAGATAATTCCCGGAGAGAAAACGGCAAGGTCCATACGTGAGCTCTCAGCAGCTGCTTGGCTGGAAGAATAGCACTTTATGTGTGATTCAGGGCTGTTTGAGTGAATGACGCATTCTCCCAGGAGGTCTAAAGGATTATGGTACTTTGGGGATCTGGCAGATCAGCCTGAACACCCTCTGGCTGAGGCTGAGCCCATCTGCTCTTGCACAGATGTTGATGGGTGACTCATGCCCAGCGGCAGAAGTCAGGAAGTCAGCTGGGTTTTGTTTAGTTGCCTTTCTACTTTAGTCCAGGTGGCTTGTAAGCATCCTTATTTGGTAGGATTGGGGTGATTCCCTTTGGTGGATGAATCGGAATTGATTTTGTGTTGGTGCTGCCTCATTCCCAAGCTTACTTGTGTCGCATACTTAGCATGTTTTTTTTTTAATAGGACTGTAACAACTATAGGAACTTCATCATCTTGCAGGTATCATACTGTGTGGAAGAGAAAAAGAAAAAAAATTGAGCTATACAGGCTGTATTGCAAAAGCTAAATATACTGCATATAATTTCATGTTTCAGAGACCTTCACTCAAAAGTTACTAAAAGAGACATAAAAGCTCCTGAAAGGAAACCTTAGAGATTTATTCTTAAGGTACCTTTTCTGAAAATTATGGAAAAGGCAAAAATTGCACTCAGCAAAACAAGATACTGTTTTGCCTTTTGCTTCCCAGGGGGAATTGTTTATGTACAATTTTTACTGTTACTGACTTTGTACCCCCTCCCAATCTTATGTGGTAGAATAAACAAATTGCACAGTAAATCTTCTCTTTCAGAGACACTTATCATGACTTATGATACTACTGATCATAGATGTTTATTATCATTGTTCACTTTTTATTGTCTATGCCTTGTTATCAAATTACAAAATTGTGGGTTAGCACTTTCAAAATAGGCATAAATATTTACATTTGTTCTCATTTTTGAATTATCTTTCTCACTACTTCTGTAAGACATCAATTTAGGAACTCAAATTTACCATCTTTAACCTGTCTTAAGAAGCACTGAAATCTTGAGATGTGAAATCTAGTTGTAGCAGCTGACCAGAAAGTCTATGAACCATGTGTGCCTGTTTAGGGCAAGTTTTCTCCCCTTATATGATATTCCTTCTACCATTGTGAACCATGTTAGCCAGTAGAAAATTAGAAGCTCTTCTATTTCTATTCATATTGAGACTTTTTAAAATGCTGTTTCTCTGAAAATATACTTATCTTTAAAATCAAGCACTACAGCAGGACTTGCAACAAAAAAACCTTGCCTACTTATAAGTTAGTGTGTCCTTCCTTTCCACACAAATACTAAATAATCTCTGTGTTTTCTATTAGTAATTAATGTGTGTTTGCTCCCTTTTTATCTGCACAAAGAAGATATTACTTTCAGGATTTTATATACTCATCTTTATGGTAATTAGAGATACATAATAAGTGCTTGAAATAACTAAATAATGCTTGAACAATCTGAAAAATATAGATTCACATAAGTGATGTTAGAACTCCACAAAAATGTCATACATTTTTCCCATCAGAAAGTTCAGCACCGTTTTTTATTTGTCTGTATGTCTGTGTGGAAGGTTCCATCTAATTTTTCATTTAAAAATTTTATTTACAAGAAGTTATTTTGCTCATACTTTTTTCTCCTCTAAAGAGAATTTGGTTTTCTTAAACAAACCAAGCTTACAGTCCAGCCAGAATTTTACATGCAAATATGACATTAAAATTTCATTTTGTGTGTGTGTTTACAAATGTTAAATTAGCTGAGAAATATGTCAAGCAGCTGAAAGACAATGAACTTAGCTTCAGAGAATTCATTAGACATTCCATAACATTTGGAATCAAATTAATAAAACTTAGTCAATACATTTCCACTTGCTGGATTTTCATTCTTTCCATTTGCTTACACAGCACAGAAGAGGGGGGAAGCAAGTGAGTCTGCCAAGATTGTGATAAGAAATGTCACTACATAACTGGAACCGAATTTTTTCTCTTTGTGTGCACTGGTGATTGTTAAAGTACTTACAGATCTGCTGGCTAAAGGTATTAAATAAGGGGTAAGATGTAAGTTTTAAGTATTTGAAACCCTTCTGGTTTAGTGGTATGAAGCAATCATTAAAAAAGGTCTTTTTAGAACCTTGTACAGATCTACCAAAATTGCCTGTAAATGGACAAAGTGCATTAGACCTTCACACCTGTGAAGTAGAAGGGCCCTAAATTTAGTATATGGTTTTAAACAACTGTTCTGTAAGAGTATCTGTATCAGATGGGTAAAGGAATGCCAGATACCTAAATAAGGCTCACTGGGACCATGTCTCACTGGCTACAGGTATTGTCTCTTTAAACCTACATTGCCATATGTGTGTGTGCCAGATGAACAGTTTTATACATACATACAGATCACGTTTCTGTTTGCACTGGTTTTGGTAGGATGATGTTGTGGTCTCCTGGGTTGCTTGCAAGCCTCAGGATGCATGGAGAAGCAACAAGGGATCCAAAAGACTGGATGGTTGTATAGGTGCCCGGTGTGCAAAAAATGAAGGAAGCAGAAGGGAAAATTTTCCAGAGCTTATTATCTCCTTTTCAGTCAGAGTCCAGGCAGCTCATTGGGAAGTGTGGGAAAGGAGAGATGCCTTAGCCTTAGCCTTAGCCTTAGCCTTAGCCTTAGCCTTAGCCTTAGCCTTAGCCTTAGCCTTAGCCTTAGCCTTAGCCTT
>VZUI01051297.1:46975-127966 GCA_013401135.1 Cettia cetti
GATGCCTTAGCCTTAGCCTTAGCCTTAGCCTTAGCCTTAGCCTTAGCCTTAGCCTTAGCCTTAGCCTTAGCCTTAGCATAAGCCTAAGCCTAAGCCTAAGCCTAAGCCTAAGCCTAAGCCTAAGCCTAAGCCTAAGCCTAAACCTAAGCCTAAGCCTAAGCCCAGAGGCTGGAAATGCTCTGGACATGCTGGTCATTCTCTTTTTCTCCTTGAGCTAGGATACCATAGTTTGAGTTAACGAGAAGAAAAAAGAGTGCCTGAATTTAATGTCTGAGTTGAGAAACTTAAAAAAGTTAAATTCAAAGAGGAAAGAAATTCCTTATTGGGAAAGGGAAATGTCTGTGTTGGTGGTGCATTGAAATGGGATGGATTTCGCTGCTGTTATTGGTCTCAGATGTAGGTGTCTGTGATCATTCCATGGTCAACCAACTGTAATGTCTCTCCAGAAAACAATTACTTTTATTTTAGACTTGTATTTTCAAAGGGGATCAATTCTATTGTGATGTATGTATCCCTTTGTCATGATTATGGAAGGAATCCAGAGCAGTAACTTATCCAAATTATTTTCTTTCAGAGATCAAACATTCATGGAGGTGAATCTACCCGTTGAAGAGAAAATAAGGAAAGCAGATCTTTCCATGACAAATCTTTTGGAAGTTGCATCAATTTTTTGACTTAATTTTGAAGGAAGCATTACCTCTCATGGCTGCAAAGTTATTTTATGAAGGAAGTCTGCTTTCTTTGCTGCTCAAATATAGAAAGTAGGTCACCTTTTAGGTCCACAGAGCAGGAAGAATCTGTCTTTCAATACTGAAAAGAAAAAAAGAAAAACAAAACAAAATCCACAAAAAAAACCCCTAAAGAAGATAAAAATACTTCTATTTTCCATATCCACTAATCAAAACTGAGATATAAAAATAATAGAAGATAGTGTAAGGAGGGAGCAGAAAGAGAACAGTAAGAAACTATGCAATTTTATGGCTCATACATGCAGTTTACTTGAGATGTAGTTTGTCTTTCATCTTTGTTTGATATTTGGGGAAAACAAACCACCTCATGATATGTATTTGTAAATGGCATATTTATTTAATACATCTATAAAATTGACATTGGCTAAAGCTCTCAAAAAATTCCTGAAGATTTGAAGGAGAGTGGACACTAAAATTATACAGTAAATAACTGTCTTTTAATTCAGTTTTAACTGCTATGAAGTTTACAAAAAAAAAAAAATCCAAGCCATATTCCCTTAGCAAATAAGTACTTGATTGATAAATGGCATGACTTGAAGGAAGAATAATTTTCTGGTAAAACCAGCTTAAGATACAGTAAATTAAGAGCTTCTTAGTAATTGCAGTGCATGTGAGCTGGGCAGAGCAACCTATTGATAGTGTGGAAAGAGATTGTTTCTTCCATTTTTAATCAATATTCAAAAGCAAGCAACATCTTAAGTTTATTAGTAATATAGTCTGAAGCAAGGCTGGAATAGAAAATGGTTTTGAATTGCATTTTCTTTTCTGCTATTTTTAGAGACATTGTTCATTTGCAGCTCGGGAGAAGAGAAATCCAGTAGGTAATTGGTGTACTTCAAAGAGTGTAATGAATTTGATTGATAGCAGACATGACATGAGGAATTAATAAAGTGACATTTTGTTGGCATGTGTGGGAACAGAGTAAATGGTTGTTAACTGTTTGAGCACAAAGAGCTAGAAGGAAAGGGAAAATTACTCGTGTGTAATTTTTGCTGCAGGTCTGCTAGAGCAGTCCTTAATGGGTAATGCAAGGCAGCAAAATCTGGAGGAGCCCTTAGGTCTGAGTTGCTACTGGCATGCTCTGTTAAAGTCCTCTGAAGTTTCTGGAGACAGTGCAACTCAGGCTTCTCTTGCTGTCCTCACATTGCTGTGCATCATAAATTTGATTTTTGGACCTTAGAATCAGAAACATAGAATGGTTTGAGTTGAAAGTGACCTTAAAACCATCTAGTTCCACCCTCACTTTTGCATCCAAATGACCCTGAACATTGCTAGGGATGGGACATCCACAGCTTCTCTGGACAACTTTTGCCAGTGTACCACTACTTTCACAATAAATATTTTTTTCTGTATATGTAACATAAATTTCCCCTCTTTCAATTGGCACCCATTACTCCTTGTACTATCACTACAATTCCCGACAAAGGGTCCCTCTCTGACTTCCTTGGAGACCACCTTCAGATACTGGAAGGTTGCCATGAGATCTCCACACAAACTTCTCTTCTCCAGGATGAAGAGCCCCAACTTTCTCAGCTTGCCTTGGGTGAGTTGCTTTAGTCTCCTTATCAACTTCATAGCCCTTTTCTGGTCTTGCTCCAAATCCTCTGGAGTTATTCATATAAAGACTTGGGAGGATGCTGGACAGCTATCTGCAAAACAACTCGGGGAAAGAGAAAGCTCCAATGTAAAGATGTACAGTATCGTGGCATGAATACTGTAAGCCTATCTTCCACCAGAATTTTTGGTTCATCTAACAACAGTACTGCTGAGCAGTATGATTTTCTCATTTTTAACACGCTGTGAACCCTTGTCCCCAGCTTTTTCATTGTGCAACCCTGACTTTCACAGTGAGAGGGATCTCTGTTAGCCAATAATGAAGGTGGGAATAAATTTCATTGGCTTGGTTTATGTCAATAATGAAAGGGGGTATCGTGGTTGGGACAAAAATCTCTAGTCACAGACACAAACTATTCAGTAATGCCTGCAAGTATGATGCTCAGTCTTCACTGGACAGGGAAAATTAAAGAGCAGTAAATTCAGTGAATAAATCCAGTCATTGACCTGTAATCTTGTCAACTGTAGGAAAAATGTGAGTGACAGATAACAATGGAATGAGACTATGAGGATTTCAATCAAATTTAATCTTCTTTTGTCGATTCTTAGTTAATTTGATACATCACCTTATTGTCTGAGTAATCAGATTTATTTTGGAAATTGTATTGCTTCTTTCTTATCAGAGTATGAAATGGTTTTGTGAAAAGCCACTGCTTGCCAAGTGACTTGATTCTAATTGTTTCTTTCTTTGATTTTAGGCAAGAAAAATGAACAAAAATCTCTCAAGATACTTACATTCCAGGGAGATTAAATACTCCTATCTAGTAAGTTATCAGCTGTAATTTGGCTGTGGTAGTTTAAATAATAAATCACTTCTTTCTGGCTAAAAACTTACATATTGAAAATAAATTTTCTTCCTAATTAACATAAAAATATAATAAATCACACCAAAGATCCTTCAGAAAACCTTTTAAATATCATTAAGTTTTATTTTAACAGCCTTCCATATCATTAATAATAGTCACTACCAGAGTCTTGTGTCTTAAAATGATGATGACATACTAGTGCTGAGCTCAGTAAGCTCTCACAGGGTAATTTCTTGGCATCATTTGACTTCCCTTTGTGTCATCTGAGCTGTACAAGGTGAGCCTCCTCTCCCAAAAAATTCTCTCAAGAACCATTTGGATCATCACAGGGCTGTAGCAGGAACCAAATTGAAACAGGGAGCCAGAAATGGATTTTTGAAGATGACTCTTTGTTTTTCTGCCTCTCCTTTCACAAGATATGTCACAAGCACATCCTGTGAAAGGAGAAAAATATATCCCAGTACTTGATCTGCTGTTAGACCGTATTTTTCTTCTTTTTTCATATTAGGCAGAATGCATGGCCCTAGAGATGGAAAACCAGGGTGGACTTCAGTCTTTTTTTCCTTTTAGAAAATGCAAGGAATTTTGACTATGTTCGGAGAAAATTCAATGTTTAAATAGTATCTCCTGCTTTAAGAGTACCTTAAAAGGCAGTAGCAAGTTATACATAAAGCTCTTGAAAGTGTTTTAGTTGCAGGAACAACCTGTAAAAGATGAGCCTTTCTTTGGGAAATTCCACCTTTTAATCTCCAAAGAGTCTTTGAAGAATTCTAATCTTTACTTAATCAGTTTTCCTTTACTAGACTTTTTCTCTGCTACTTATGTGCATACACACTGTTACATATCGAAATGTAATGCTGATGTTTCGTGTCTGATAAAAAACCACAGCTGATAGCACTCCTGATGCAGAAGCAAAGGTTTTGCCCCAAGTTTTCTACAAGACGAAAAATGTTTTTTGTGTCTATGGTAGTGCTGAATGTGGTAGTGGGGAATAAAGGGGTCCTTCAGTCTTTCCCCATAAGTCATCCACAGCAGTTGAGAAAGCACAGAGAGGCATCCATTGCAACGACACCTCAGTTAACTGAAACATTTTATTCCACCCCCATGTTTTGTGTTTTCTGAGTAGCATAGCAGAAAACTACAGCCTGAAAAAGACTGGGAAATTTGTTTAGTGACTTCTTCATTCCCCTCCTCAACAATATTTATTTAATTAATGAAGAGTTTTAAAGCAATTAGCAGAAATCCTGAGAAGTAAACCCAGGCCCCCAGTGCCTTGAAAAGCAGCAGATTTTGTTAAGTTTTGTCAAACCCATGACAGTTACATTGCAGTACAAACATGCAGAACAGATCGAGCTTGCTATTGACATTTTGATTGCACTCTGTAGAATTTGTGTTTAGGAAAAGCCTCAGCCAGTGTTTTGGCATATCTTATCTGTAGGGCACTGCAGCAATAAATCCCATGAAATGCAATCAAATGTTAATAGAAAATCCTTTGTGGGAGACATCTCCAACAGTGAGTTTTTCTCTCCACCCCCTTTCCACTCCAAAAGTCTGTTTATCTATCCAGAGAGATCTCTACCTGCCACTTGTAGCTGTGCTGCACTATGTTTTGTGGAGACAAAGAGTGACTTTCAGAGAACGGAGCTGTGTAGACTTCTCCTAGGGACATGCCAGTCTCGGCTATGAATCTGTTTAAACCTTCGAGCAAGGTCAAGGCTGGGTCTCAAAGCATCCTCCCAGAATGTATCCCAGGAGAAAACCCATCCACCAGGGCAGAAGAAATACAGAAAATAGACTCTAATATGATGGAAAGGCTTTGGATAGGATGAGTCACTGACCAGACTGCTTTCCTCACCTGTCCCAAAGTACGTAGGTATTGACGAACAGAGAGCACGTTTTGGCCACAGTTGGGTATATCCTTGATCCTGTTTGCTTTTCTCATAGCCTGTAGTTAAAGTAATTAAGTTTCTTATGTGTTGCTGTGTGTTAAGCAGCACTGAAAGCTGGGCCTGCTCCAGGTGCCTTGGGAACAGGGCCCAAATGGAAATTAAAGAGAGCCTGACAGCATCTAGGCCTTGTGCTTGTCGCCTGCTTCAGCTCTAAAAACCTTCAGGAGCCTTCAGTCCGTGTTTGTCTGCCTAAAGCTACAGCAAGGTATCCCAGGCACAGGGAGTGGGAACAGGGAGGTGCTCATGGCATGTACTACCTGTGGCCATAAGTAAGCAAGAGGTAGACACCTGTGAGTGCCAGGGGCCTTGCTTGTCCTTCAGCCCCAAGCCTTTCCTCACACAGAAGTGCTCACTGCAGCTCAGACTTGCAGATCGTGGTTCTTTGCAGGCAAAGGAAGAGATGTTCATGAAGAGGCTGCATTCATCTCTCAGGGAAGGGTGATAGGCCAGGACAAAGTACCAGAAGGTCAGTTTGGCAAGGAGCTGCCAGTTAGATCCTAGGGATAATGGAAGAGCTGTCCATATCGGATAGTGGAAAGGGTCCCCTCTAGTTAGCAGTAGTTAATTTCTCTTTTCCTTTATTTCCCAGTAGAAAAACCAGCATGGGACATTGAGTGAGTTGCTATTTTAGGCCTACCCTGCTATTTCCTAAGTGTAGAACTAGGACGACGACATGTAAGTGCCCTGTTTGAAACTATAGTACCTCAAATCTGCATTACAATAACCCATCTACCACCCATTAGACTCTTGTTTCAATGTTATTTTCTCTCCTTGGTAATCTCTCCATGCAAAAATATTTTCTTATATTGAAATATGCAGAAAGAAGGCAATGGTGATAGACAGACTGAAATAAAACTGATAGGGCACAGTCTGGAAATTCCTGGCAACCTCAAATCCCCATTACAAAATAAAAAATCTGTTTTATGAGTGCAAACAAGAAAGTTTAAACTTGTAATAATTTTTTCAATATTTTTCTTAAGTTTATAACAATTCACTTCATCCAGGAAACACTGCAAAGTGCTGGTAACAAGCAAAGAGACAGTCAATAAACATTACAGCTATTTCTGGATGTTCAAAGCAGCAATTGAAAAATTAGGTGGCTTATTCACTATTGTTTAGGGTTTATTCACTTTTTATTCTTCTGGTGGGACAATTTAGGCCATTTTTGCCCCACAGCTCTTATTTAATCTCATTTAGACTAACCCTCTGCTCAGCTCACAGAGGGTGTTAACACTGCCTAGTTTTCCTGTGGCAGCATGACAATGAAATATGGTTACCTAATTGGACTGCTTTTCCCTGGTAGCAAGCAGTTCCCATTTGTTTTAAAGACAAGTGCTTTTGTTGTGCTCTTGGGGAGGTTACCAGTGTTTGTGCAGATATCTGAAAAAAACACAAAGGGAAATGAACTTAAAATTTACATCTCAGTACACATTTTTACTCTTTAAGTAATTTGGACTGAGCTGAGATTGTCTGCTCACAAAAGGCCTGGTACTGGGAATAGCAGGACTGTTATTATAGGCAGAATTCAAACACATTGGCAGAATCTGTGGGAAAGTTTGTCCATTTTAGTCCTGGTTTTACTGGATGGTGAAACATTCCTTGAATAGTCAGTATGCTGGCCCAAGGCCTGAAATGTCTCTAAACCCTTCTTTTTTCTTTATCTTTTATAGTGAAAGCTGACAAGTAGATGAACAAGATGGGTTACTTACAGCAGGCATTTGCCCCATCAGCCACAAACTGGTTGAGGTTATCAGCCTGTTTCCAAGCGAGGAACATTGGAAAGTGTTCGATGGATCTAAAGGGAACATAATAATTTACATAACATCTTTCTTGCAGGTTGAAATCCTCTGCAACATTTTTCTCCTCTTTAGAAAAAACATCTGTTGCATTTGCAGTAATTGGAGTTTACCTTCTATTTCGTAAGATACCATCTCCAGGACTATGACATGTAAACAGAATGGTTACTATCATCTTTCAAGAATGTGCAGCTTTGTCTTTTTTTTTTCCTTGCATGATGAACAGTACATCATCAGCTCTGCCTTGAATATTGCTTTCTCTTAAAATCTTGTCCTCACTTCCAGAAATTGAAAGAATAATAAATCAGAGAGAAATTAAACTTATATCTTCAACCCACCGTTACACTTTTTTTCTTTTATTTTTTCAAAAATTTCAAGGTGTAACTCCACTTTGGTACCTATTTCGGTGACCAAGAGTCTGAAAAATATCTGCTTGGGGTTTTTTTCCTGTTGTTTTTCTCCAACTTCTCAAGGCTTATCAAATTTTGGATACGGGAAAATACTGAAATTTAACTTTTCTAGAGATGTCATGGGTTAGGAATAGCTTTACACTTTTAAAAATATTTGCTTTTATACATATACAAATGCATGTCTTCTTTTATTCATTTGCAATATTTTTGTCTTCCTTTATAAACTTTTACTGTTCACTTCATAATCATTCACTACTAAGCCCACCTCAAAAACAGATGGGAATAGTTACATTAGGGATTCAGAGCTCTTGTTACAGCTATTTCTGAGCTAACTAGAATGAAACAAAATTAATCTTCAGTCAGTGTTCATCTGTCTCTCTGAAATGCAGAATTCTCCTAGTCCACCACTGTTTTCCTCAAATTTGAGGTCTTTTCACGTGTGTGAGAGAAACAACATTGATAAACAGTTCTTTTTTCATTCAAGATAACTTCATCCCTTATTTCTGTCAATATAAGGGATCATTCTTGCATAGAGAAGGACTTTATTGTGAGACACACTATTGGAAATGCAGCATTATAAACTAAAGTTGCAGAATCTTGAGCAGTTTACAAAAAAGGATTCTTTTTCACTGAGAAATTATGTTATTTTCTCATTTATTTAATCATGAGTTAAAGCAAACCAAATGTCTTAAAGTCTTGGAGGAATGAAGACTTGGAAAACATTAAAATGTTTTGACAGCAGTTTATGATTATGTTGACATATCATAATATAAAATTATCTGCTATAGAAAATACTAATTTTATTATGCTATGTCAAAATGAATATCATAAAACCAGCTGAGGAAATTAAAAAAAAAAGTTGCTGGATCTAAATAAAATATTTTGATTTTGTCAAAATGTAAAGAATAAAAATTGCAAATATTTTGACACTTGCAGATAAATGCCTTAAAAATCAACACGTTCCCTTGAGATTTTTCATTTTGATGGAAATTGGGATTTCTGGTCTAAAACTCATCTGTCAAAATATTTTCACCTTGTCTGAGTGATACAATATTTATAGCCAAATTTCTGTCTCAAGCTTAGCTTCCACACCGAATAGCTCCATACCTCGCTGTCTCACCTACCATAGCAGGTTTGATCCAGAGCCAGTCTGAGCCAAGAGTCACATTTTTGTCAAATTAGCTCATGCATATGAGACAGCTTTTGCGCTAAAGTTAGGCTGTTGGAGGGGAGAGAATATTTAATCTTGTTTAAAGCCTGTCAGGACAACATTACGGCTACAGGATTTACAGGATGTTTTCTGACACAGTTCCGCCCTCTGAGTTTGCACTTCACATCTTGAAGTGATTGTGTTTCTGATCTGGTAGCCACAAAGTGGGATCTTTTGGAGGTGTGTCTAATGCCAATGCAAGTTGATATTCATGAGAAGAAGATATGGAGCCATGGTTAACACTGAAGTACCTCTTGAAAAAAAACAATGCTTAAACAGATTTTAAATGGAAGTTAAATATTCAACTATGGTTTGACTCTTTTTTTCCCCAAGAATTATTTATGGTTGTTGCCTGAGATTTGAAGAACCAAAAAGAAAGAGGTTAACCTTGTTCCCTATAAAAATGTCTAGTTCTCTACACAAGTGGTCAGAAGAGAGTGGGCCTGTGCATGGCTTTCCCCAAACCCTCCCACAGCTCTCAGTATCCATATCTTTGGGGTATTCTAAGATCTCCCAAAGCTGTTTGCTAGAGTTACAACCCATTCCATTTGCTTTTATCCCTCTGGTCAGTGAGGAAGGGCACTGTAATTCATACTACACAACCATCTGACACAAGTCCTGACCTGCAAAACAGGATATTCAGGAAGGTGGGTGAACAAGCAGCAACAAACAGGAAGAAATAACCATTCTTTTTTTATTTTGTTTACTGTGCAATGAGTTAGCTCATCTTGACTAGGCTTTAGCTAACTCTATTCCCAAATCTTAATGACAAATCATAAATGTGATTTTTTTTTCTATCATTGCATACTTCAAGAGAATTTCATCCATTCATTAAGAAAATTGGTGTTGCAAATGAGAGTGATTCGTCATTAAGTATTTTTAACTCTTTTAGTTATAATTCAGTTATAATTTCTCTATAGAGCAAAGAGGGAGAAAGTAGAGAAAGAGTCTTAAGCCAAACATCTGTTGCAAGCATCTATGCTGTTTTAGTTCCGTAGACCTTTTCTTAGAAGTACTGGTAGAAAAGCAACCTGCTAAACACATGGGCCCTGTTTAGTCAGCATGGGACACAGCCAGATGGTTAAAAGAGACACAAAGATGCCAAGCTTATGAGGTGTGGCCTCTTCACTTTTCCAACATATTTTTTTCATTGTTGAGTGGACAGGCTCTCATCAACTAACTGCAACCCTAAGAACTGAAATTATATGATCAGAAAAGAGCCAGTACACACACACACACACACACACACACACACCTGTGTCACAACCAGCTTGCAGCACTCTGGCTTTGATTTTCTTTTGTATGGAAATTTTTTTCAGCTTTTCTGAAGTAACTCCTGATTTATGTTTCTATAAGTATTATGCCCAGAAGGCATGGCACATGTTCTTATACTCTCATATTTTATGGTTAACGAAAGCTTTTGGCAGAATTTCATTTAAAAACTTGCCAATTTTACTCTAGATAAACAGATATGGTCTTCTCACATAAAATACCCACAGAATACAGCAACTGCTGGAGTCATGTTAGCTTTTTTATTTTTCACAGTTACTTGATACGTTTTGTGGGCAACCATTATGAAGAATTTTTCCCACTTGAAAATAAATAAACCTTTTTTCTGATTTGGTTAAATCTTCTTAAATGAATTCTGGATTTCATTCTAATTTTATGGATGTGTGAGTGTCTCAACATTTCATATTTCCCCATCTCTGAACCTTTAATTCATTTTCTTCCCCTAACGATTATACATGTATTTACAAATTCCGCATTTTCTGCAAAGATTTCAACAGTGCTTGCTTGTATCATGCACAGTGATGTTTGGTAGGTCTTGGGATAATAAAAAGCTTTTCAGGGATGGAAGAGGCTCTTGTAGTATGCCCTTCTTTGCATTACTAAATTTATCTATCCAGGAAAAAAGATTTAGGTGCATTTTTCTAATTGTCTTTCATCAAGTTTGGTATACTTTGGGTCTAGTATGAAGCAGACTGGGCAATTCCACTGCAGCAATTCTAGCAGCCAGGACTGGGCTGGGTGAGGGACTCAGAATCCTTTTAGACAAAGCATTTGTCTGGGACAAACATGGTCTTGGCTCTGTGATTGAGGAATCACCTCAATTCTATGACAATAGTGAGTTCTTCCACAGTGTTCAGTTCAGTCATGGGCATGTGCCTGGTCACGGGCAGGTGGCTGCTGCTTCACAAACTTGGAAAGGAAAGCAGGGAGCTTTCTCACTGTTCTCTGGACCTGTGCACTTGTGTTAGTACTCATGTTCAGTGGGAAGATTGCCTCCTCCAGGACAAGTGTTTCAGAGCTGACAGGTAACAGAGGAAGAATAGGCTGCTTGCTGGTCCTGGGAAGGGTTCTGCATTTTCAGATCATTATCTCTGAAGTTGCCTTCAGTTTCCTGGTGACAGAAACCCTGTTCTGACCTTTGAAAGGAAACAACTAAGAGAGAGTCCATCAGACTATGCAGCTCTTCTGCTATATTTTGACAGAAGTAGCTCTTCTTGTCATCATAGATGGCAGGTCCTACATCACTCCAAAGGGACACAGAGGATTACAGTCATTATCAAGATAGCAAGAAGGTATAAAAGCTCTTGTCATCACCTTTTTAAAAGTACTGAGCTATTCTGAACATGGGAAACACCACACATTTGACCACTGATATTGTAGACTTTCATGAATCTCTCTTCGTAGCTTCAACATAATCTGGACTTGATATATTATGTAAAAAAGTAACTTCCTTCTCTTACAAAAGTCAGTCTTACCTAGGATTTTGAAAGTGAGCCTTTGGCGTTTCTGGTTTGCATCTCAGCATTAGTAACTGGAAAGAGCACAACTTTTCAAAAGTGTATGTGGAGAGTCCTGTTTACACTCCCAGAGCGTATTGGCTCCAATGTCAAGAGGGTTAAACAATAGCAAAATCATCAGCAACTAAATCAAGCCTCTTATATCTTCAGTATAAACAGAAAACAGAGCTACTTAGCTGACCATAATGTCATTTTTAAAATCCCAAGAGCAGTTCTCAAGGTTATAACACAAGTTAAAATATGCACAATACATATGTGTTGCTGTGCCTTTCACACAGGGTTGTGTACTGTACATATGTTGATGATAATAATGTTATGGATACTCTGGCAGACTTCCTAACACCAAGATATAGAATGGTTTTCCCAAACACAAACTTCTTCAACATATGTAAAACTCTTCCCACTGATACAGAAAGTGGTATGTTTGTGGCTTGTTGCTGTTATTGAGATTACCTGATAGTTCTTTTGATAAATCAAGTGGGAAACAGATGGGAAATGGAGGTTGAAGTGCTGAAAGGAGAATCTACAGAGAGTGGATAACTGTATTTCCAGTTAGCTGACAGTCTGGGCAGGTTGGATTTTATATTGATCCTGAATTATCTATTCACGCCTGATGAAGGGGAATTAATTTTTTTTCAGGTTTTTTACACTTTCCCACTTTCACAGGGATTTTTTCAAACCTGTTAAAGTGGAATTTTTACCTCCTTTTCTGCACATAATCCAAAAGGTAAAGCTGAGTGTTAGTAAGGATTTCCAGCACAATACTTTCTACATCCTGCTTCAAGCAATAGCTTCAGTTTTTGCTTGTGAGGACTGAAATTGCCAAAAATTAAAATCATTTAAGCAAGAGGACATTTAGCATTTCTCAAATCACATCTGCATGTATCAAAGATGTGTAGGGGATAGACTGAACAGCAAGGATCTTATTTTAATTTTGTTAAAAGAGTAGTGAAAGTCAGATTTTATGTTAATGGGAAGATGTCATCTCTACTGCCAGGGACCACATTATAACAATAGAAGTATCATTGGAACCAATGAAAACAGAGACTATAAATAGCAATAATGAAAAGCAATTGCTTACAGGTCTGTTTATGTTTTTTTGTGCTTATACAAATGAAAGCACATGATTTGTCATACATTTTCTGCCTTTGTCAACTGGTTTTCCCTTAGTTGACTCAATCTGGTCTTTGCTTTTTAAACTGGGTTTGCACAAGACAGTCCTAAAATATTATGCATTAATAACCATTATCTCATAGCACTAGCAACTCCTGCAGTAATAAGATATAATAAATGCTCAGTGAGTCTCATATATGCGTAGTGGGACACTGTGGTGCCATCTATGGTGCTAAGCTGGAAGTCAAGGCAGCAATGCCCAAGTCAGACCAAAGGAGTGTCTAAACATACCTTGCTGTACTAGAAAATCTCTTCTCTAAAAGGCTTTGGTGACAAATGCTTTGCAAGATTTCAGTGTTTATTGAATAAATTTTAACAACTTGTTTTTGTGTAGAAAGTGGAAAGTGATTGCAGGAATTTGAAGGAAAGAAGTGTCTGTTCAGATTTACTTTCATTGTAATATCTTTTCAACTGAATTGGCCTTTTAAAATGTGTACAGCTGCTCAGTAGGGAAACAGACACTGCAGGACTGATGCCAACATTTTTCAGTTAAATCAAAGTAGATGGGAAGTTTGTGATTGGTACATTCCAGTCAGAATTGTATTTATCAGTCCCTGAAAAAAGAACATACTCATCTGTCACTGGCTTGTAAGCCTTTCCCAAATCCCAATGAAGAAAAAAAAAAAAAAAAAATAGGTTCCCATAGGACTTCAGAGGAAGATTAGGATAGTGACCAAAGAGATTTAGAAAGCTTTCTGCTCCTCAGGACAATATGACAAACCCTTGGGCAACCTTAAAATGGAACTCAGAGGAACATCCCCTTAATCACTGTGATACAAAGAAAAAGAGAAACAAGCAATTCTCTCTTCCCAAATACAAACAAACTTCAGAAATTTCATGAGAACAAGACCATAAAATTTTCAGTAAAAAATGTAGGATGGGTAATGAATGATTGTTTAAACAAATGGTCTAACTTTACAAATTTATGTTTCTGATGATGACACAGATGAAAATAAATATATATATTTTTTAATCATGAAATATCATGTCAAGGAGTAGAGATGTGGAAAACAGATCAGATCAAAGGACAGAGATGATCTTCTCATAAATTCTTGTGCTGCCAAATGAGAAAGAAGGAAGAGAAGATGGAGATCATGCTGAGAGATGGTACTTTTTGTTTGAAGAAGAAAGCTCTGATATTGCAGTGCCAGTTGGTTAGGTTAAATGATTACTAGACTCTGTGACACAACATTTGGCAGGATTTATCAAGTTGTTTGTGAGCTAGTTGGTAGGAGAGCCTCCACTGAACTAAACTTTGATAGATAATTTCACTCTATAGAACATGACAAAGAGATGAGGTTAATCATAGAATTATAGAATCTTTTGGTTTGGAAGAGACCTTAAAAGTCCTCTAGTTCCATTCCCTCTGGCTTGGGCAGGGACACCCTCTGCTATAGGAGGTTGCTCAGAGCCCCGCCCAGCCTGGCCTTTGAACACTGATAGGGCTGGCACATCCAAACCTCCTCCGGGCAATGTTCCAGCGCCTCGCCACCCTGGCAGCAAAAATTAACAGTAGCAACTTTAAAATATCAGTTGCTACAAAAATAACTGGAAGGAAAGAAGCTCTGTTATAAATGGCAGGGGAATGTGTAGTAGCAGTTTTACCAACTGCTGCACTTATCCTTTGAGAGAGGTATTTGTCCAGGTTATATCTCTGCAAGAAACACATTCATTAAGATAAGTCACAAAGGAAGACAGAAGAAAGTAATTTTCCCTCATGATGATTAAACTCTCACTTCTGAAATTTTTTAATTAAAACAGGTTTTTATAGCATTTTCCCATATCCAGAATAAATTATTTCCTTCTAAAAATATAATCTTGTCCCAGTGAAAATAAGTATCAGTTCTCATTTTTTAAATTTCAATTTCATTTGAAAATATTGTTCAAATAAAAAGATGATGTATTATCATACAAAGAGGAACAGCTGAACAGGCACAAGCATGAGTAAATATAGCAAAAATTATTCTATTTTTTATGTTTTCTGTTCTCATCTTAATCAGGATCTGTTGATTGGAATGCAAGTGAAAAACCATAGATAAACATGTAGAAAATACTCTTTATCAGATTCTTGGTGTTTATTTAATGGACTTAGTGGCATTGGTTGAGGGTGCCTTAGGAAATTTAACAAACAGTGGTTACAAGTGGAAATCTGAACAATATTTTTGTGAAAACGTTAAATCCGGTCCGTCATGACTAAGAAGGTATTTAGAAAATAGCCCACATAACTAAGGAAATCTCTAAATATTGGAAAGTTTTCCATTTAGTTTATTAAAAGGGATCAAATGAGCAGAAAGAAAGGCTGAAAATGCACCATTTCATGTGATGAAAGCGTATGGTTCTTCCATATCTACTGCTGAAGACCTGCAATTGTTGCTGAAGAATTGCACTTTACTAGATACAAGGTAGCAAGCAGGACAAAATTAAATCTTGTTTTATCAGGGGGGTAGACTAGACAACCTCGTGGACTTTTTTTGTCTATGATTTTCACACTTTGTCCTAGGGTGACTTTATGATGCTTGTATCCCCAATCGTCCATTCTGTTTGTGCTGTATATTGAGTTCTGTACTTTAAGACTGATTCTGAGAGTGAACCAGGGAGAGAAGACACGTGGAGTTTGTTTTGAGAAACAACCTGACTCCCACACATTCTCTTGTCTGGACTTCTGTTCATCGGAGGCACAGACAGTGGTGGGACAGAGATCTTTTTGCTTTTAGTTAGTTTAGCTAGCTGAGGCAGAAGAGTTCCCTGGACTGGTTTTTTTTTATTATTATTTTCTTCTTGGGACTGTTTAAATCTATCTGGACTGACAAACCCAGAGGAGCACTGAGGGCTCGCAGCTGCGGCCCACCGGGCCTGGACCTCCAGAGGAACTGGGACTGACAACAGACTAAGTGAGCTGAGCTGCACCCATGGCAAAGACTGTCTCAGTTTGCCATCTCTCTTCGGAGCGCCGAGAGGTTTTATTGTTTCATTGTTCATTTTATATTTTCATAGTATCCATTCTTTGTGCTTGTAGGTATTTTGTTTGTTAAATAAATAGTTTTTTCCACTTTTCTCTGAGGAAGTTTTTCCTGGACTGGCTGGGGGGAGGGACTATCTGGGTTTGCTTTCCAGAGGAACCCCCTTCAGAGGTTTCCTCACAAATTTGTCCTAAACCAAGACACATTTTATACCTGAAACCAACAGAGTTATTCTTGAGGTCTGAAAGAATGAGTAGCGATTTGAGGAGATACATTTTCTATAAATAGAGGTGTTATTATTGAGGCACTTCATTCTCACCATGGGAATATTCTTTTATGGCAACTGAGCAGCCTCTGTCCCTTGTCTGTGGCAGGGATATTGGATTAGATGGTTTTAAAGGTCAATTCCAACCGAAGTCATTCTGTGATTATTTAATTTATGTAAAATATAAAAGACTTGTGAAGGTCAGGAGCTAGTGTTTCCATATAAAGTAATAAAGTTACATTTATATGTGTTTGGGGTTGCAATGGCAAAGTTGGACCTCATACATGTTAAGCTACCATAGATTTTTTTTGCACGATAGTTAACTCAGCAACATGCTACCATCTGCAGATTAAAATTTAAATCTGCAACTTTAAATAGATTTAAGATATAGCAGAATTGGAAAAATGCTGTAAGTGGTAAGTAGTTCTTATTTCCATATTTTAAAATAGATTTTATAAAATATTCACTCAAGAAAAATTATGTACATTTTAGAATCTTTTTCTGTACTCATCATCCTTTTTCTCCTCTGGCAATTTTGTACACTAAGAAATTAAGAAAAAATTGGGGAAAGTGTTAAAAAGTTTTAATACTTTTATGAAAGGCACCTGTACCAGGATTTTATGAATTCATATTAATCTATGTTACACGATAAGGTGAGAACAATCTTTTGTCTGACCATTGAGCAGTTTTGATGAAAAGAAATAAGAGTTTTATATTCTTATACCTTGCCCAAATAACTGTACATGTCTTCCACATCTTCAGAAAGAAAAAAAATTGTAGAATGAAATTGCATTGAACAATAGCCAAACTTTCAAAAGAATGCTTAAGTAAGTTCTTAAAAATATTATCAGTCTAGTTTTCAAAACTAAGAAACAAATTTGAACAAATTTGTCACTTTCAGACAAGAAGGAGGAAATAAAAGTGTACTTGTCTAAAAACCTGGATAAAGTGAACTGATTGTTTGTCCGTTGCATACATTGCAAATTGGTATACCCTTATGTATGAGTAGTATATATGAATGTATGCACATTCATAAATGCATTTTTATGGTCATAGAATTAACTATCACACTTTCATGTACACGACCAGGACAGTACTTGGCAAACTTCTTGTGCTCTGCTTTTCAAAACATTTATTTTGGTCATTGTTCTTTGATATGTCATGATGACTCTTATTTGTCTTCATATGCTGCCACATGGGTGGAAACTGAAGTAGAATAATTTATCACTTATCACTTGATTTCATTCTTGGTTGTTGGATGGTTTGGTTTAACAATGGTGAACACATGTTTTGCTTTGGGGAAAGGGTGGCATTGAACTGATATTTGACTAAATAATGGGTCATATAAAATGTTTTTATAAATAAGTTTCCTTCTTTGCTGAATGTTTTTTTACTGCTGTTTCAGCTCACAGTAAAAAATCCATTCTTCTTGTTAAGGGTCTTGGTTCCATTTCCCATATTTAGGATCAGAATTGGAAGACCTAAATTGTACTGTAACATTGCAGATGTAATGTAGTCACCTGTAGAGAATGTTTAGTTATTCCAGTGTTTAGTAAGCAGGTCAACAAGAAATAAAAAGTCTAATTATAGCCTTGGTTTATGAGCAAGACTGAGTGTCTTACTCTGGGCATCACATGCTGAGACTTATTTCACAGTCTGAGGACTCCTGACCTGGCAAAGGAGAGAGATAGCAGTGTCTGTCACAGCCTGCACCTCAGCAAACTGCATCTGCCTTTGAGGGGCACGAAGCAGGTCTCTGATCATGTTCATCATTGTGGCAGCATAATATATACTTCATCTACTGTTCTAATTGTTTGAACTGGGTTAAAAACCAGAATAAAACAGAAGAGATGGTGAAAGAATGATTTGTATGCTGGCCACACAGCAGGTATCACAGACACCACTGTTTAAAACATCATGAGTTTACTGATCGAGCAAGATGCCAGGTTGATTGGGACTGACACAGTATTTACTGACTATGAAATGTAAATGCCTAAACCTGGAGGCTAGCTCCACACAGAAGTTTATTTCATGCAGTTTATGGACATTTTATTGCTGAATATTACTAGCAAAAAAAGAAAAAAAGAAAAAAAAAAAGAAAAAAAAAAGTGTGGACATTTCCACTGGTTTATGTTCTGTTTGAGAAATTATAGCACACATCCATGAGATTTTCTTTGCTCCAAACCTTCCTGGGCAAATGGTTTTCTCACTTGGGGAATGAGGTTTTAGAAGGAAAACACTGCAACTGAAATAGCTCCCAAGCATCTGTGTGGAATGAGAATAGTTTATAACTGATGCATTTAGCATTTCATCAGAAGCTTGTAAAGTCAGATTTGGCAGGCAAAAGCATGGTGTGATAACTTCAAACTCATCCTGCTTTGGGTGTGCTGGTAGTAAGCAAATGTACCAAAGGTATGAGAACTATTACAGCGTGTGGTACAGCATCTTGGGCAGTGTTCTCATCAATAAAATAGGTTTGGCTTTCCCTTTCTGTAGTATGGATTTCACAGACATTTAAATCAATTGATTAGAATGAAGTGAATTCTGATCTACACACTTATTCAAATCTTAAGAGAATAAGGCCCTAACTGGAAATAAGGAACAGCTTTGGATAGTGCTGCTCTTAGTTCCTTTGTATGTCTCCTTTATAGTTTTGAAAATACAAAGGTTCTAAACTTAGAAACTATCTTCATGGTTGGCACCAGTTTAATTATCAGCACTTCCATGATGACTGAAAGTGTAGGAGTCCTGGGATAAATAAGAAATAGCTCTTCTCAAGGATGCAGCAGAGGCAGCACTGAAGTGACCAGAGATAATTGTGAAGAGATACAAATGGCTTAAGTGAAAGTCACTGAAACTTGCAGATAAGCACAGGCTGGTATCCTTCTCTCAAGTAACCTTGCTGGTTTGATGTTCGACTCTGAAAATTGCAGATCACAAGTTAGCAACTTGGAGTAACCAGGTATGTGTCTTTTAACTTACTATGATGAACAAACCTTTTTTTTTTTTCCTTGAGTCTGAGAAACCTGGGTACACAATACCAACAGGTCTACATAGAGGCTGAAAAGGAAAGTTTGTTTCCTACTGTTTAGGATAGGAAAAATCTTTTTGGAGAAGTCAGGAGAATGCAGGAGCACAGAAGTATGTGTACACATGGAAAACACATATCTTTCTGGATTATGACAACTTACTTTTATGTCTTCTGCAGCAGAACTAAATTTGGAAATTTTATCCCACAGGAAACTTGCGTATTTTAACATTTGCTTTTTTCCTTAAATCAGGACAAAAAATATTATAATGAAATTTCCAGAAAAATATGAATCTGAAGACTTTCTGACATTCCTTAAGTTTTATCTCTCAGCTAATTCAAGTAAGCAGAGATGCTTTAATTTTTTTTAAAATTATTTTTAAAATTAAGTTACATTTGCCTAGTGACACCTCACCTCAAAGGGACTGGAGTTTGAGGTTCTGAGCAGTGGTCCTGTGCTGGAGCTGGAGCTGAGTGTCATATCCATGCAGGCATCACAAGTGTCACTTTGTATAAGGCTATTGTAGACTTCAGTCCTTCATGAAGCCTGGCCTGGAGAAGCAGACACTAGGCTTTCTTCTCACAAAGTGATGTGCAGATGGTGGATCTGAAACAACATTCCTGAAGCACTTTAGATAAAAAGGCATATCAGATAAAGACCTGAAAAAATGTCTCACTTGTTTTTCAGTAGAAAGTCTTGGTCCATTGGCTAGGGTTTTTTTAAGCAAGCATTTTCCTGAACTATGCAGAAACAAAGACTGAAGATATGAAAACACTGAAAAACCTCCTCCCTCAGCTGCCCTGTTTGCAAGGCTTCCTGCTCCCTGGAATGCTCACCACACTTTGTGAGACCATAACCTAAAAACCTTCACAGCAGCAGCACCTCTGCACAGAGGTAGCTCCTCCAGAGGAAGAGCTCCTTGGCTCACAAGTATTTATCTGATTTTTAGCTCCTGCCTTGATGATAACATGTCATAAGACCTCTCTTATTTCAAAGGCCATTCCTGTGTCTTTGTGAGGCCTTGGTTAGCAGCTTTTTGATGCTGAACAGGTTTCTTTTTGGTCTGCACACATACACATGCTCTATACACACTACTCGTGCAGGAAGAAACGTGCTGTAGGACAGGTTTTGTGGGCTTTTTGGCTATGGACAAGGACATTAATGGTGTAGCCTTGGGGCAAGATGTTATTAAGATTTCATGGACAGCTTACACTGTCATATATGGATGAAGAGGATATAGCAAGCATTTAAATCTTATTTCCATGGGCTTGAAAATATGGTCAATATTGTATTACTTGAAGTTAGATATTAGTCGCCATAGTTGCTTATACATTTTATTTTTTATCCATGGTTGCCCACAGTTTTTTAACTCCTGTGAAAGTCAAGACCTTTACTAGTGTAAATTGATGTTGCCATATTTAAATTAATTAAGCTGTGTTAGTTTATTATGTCTAGGAACTCACTTTCATACAATTTTAGTTGTTAATTGCCAGGGCAATTGCATATGTCCCTATTTATGAAAAGTTCTGACAATAAGATCAATTCCTTTATACTTGAAATTCATATTGTGTTTGATTAGATTTAAATTAATTAGACAGAAGTTGATTGTAGAGACATGTTTGTAGTTAGTATTCTAATTAGCAAAACCAACTCTCTTCTGAGAACGTATCTTCCCACCTCCCCCAAGGAAAGGAACTGTCCTTGTTATTTATCCTGTCCAAAGCATGCAAACCTTTGGGATAGACAAGTAGGCAAATCATTTGGCTATAAATGCACTTTTTCTGTTGTCTGAGCAAAACTGAATGTGGCTGCATACTTCTACTGTAGAGCTGTATTATATTTAGTTATGGATGTTTGTTAGAAAACACTTATCTTGAAAAAGTCTCAGTGTCTGGCAATGCTTTCCAGGATGGTCTATACTTTGACTTTAAGGTCTGAAATGAAGATGTATATATTCTGGCTTCTGATGAAATGGACTGGCAGCTGTTGATGGTCACAGCTGTGGAGTGAATTAACTGTAGAACAATCTCAATTCATACTTTTGAGAAATGGTCCAGGCAGTTGTTCTCTAAAATAAAATCATTCTGAAAAGCAGCAGCTTCTGGCTCCCAGGTAGGACATGATTATTTAAATATTGCCAAAGCTAAATCGCTTATATAACCAAAGTATTTATGTAGTTGGTAGATGTTAAAAATATCAGGTGCACCATACACTTTTATTAAAAGATCAGAAGAAATATGACTTTAGGGTGGAGGGGCTGAAACTTCAGGAGACTTATTTCTAGCAGTACAAGATTATTTCTAGCTTATTTCCTTTACAAGATGTCTTGTATGACATGCAATTATTGTATCACGTGCATCCCATTTTTATTATTCTGAAACACTGGAATAAATATAAACAGTTGTCATTGCTTAAATGGTTCAAAAGCAAATATTTTGGGGTTTGTCCATCCTATTTCATTAGAAAGCAGTGGGACATTGAAACTGAAAATATTTTTATGGTTTACCATGTTCCATTGGCAAAATTTTGAAAGGAGTGGATTGTTGCACCACCATTTTGAGGAATTTGGACAGCTAAGTTTTTCAAGTATTGTGGAAAAGTTGTCTTGGAGGCAATTCTTTCAATCAGTAACTTCAACATGTTTCTGCCAATGTAAATTATTCTGGTGTCCTGAAGAACCATCAATAAATTTCATCAGTTTAATATTTAGTATCCACCCTCTATAACTAGGAAAAGACAATGCCATAAGCTAAAAAGAAACACTCAGGATAGTTACAAGTACTTGAGAAATATCTTCAGATCTTTCAACAATTGGACACGTTATCCACATTCTTTCAAAATGCTTAAAGTTTATTGGCATGTGAACTGCTTAGCTGAATGGATAGATGAAAAAAAATTAAATATTTTGCAATCACTTTGGGCAATTTCTTTCTCCTTATTCCGGGAATGGTCTGGTTAATTTGCATGCTTTAAACACAACATTTGGCTGTCTGATCTGCACAGATGTACAATTTGTCCTCTGCTGGTGATCCAGCTATGAACGTGCCACAATCCAGCTGCTTTCTGTGTATTGGCAGAAGCAGTGTCTCTATCGTTATATTTAAATTTTTAATTTTTTAAAAAATAAATTTTTAATTTTAAAAAAATATTTTTTACTATTATCTTTTTTTCCTTAACTTTCTCTGTCATAAGTCAGAAACTTGATTCATTACATTTTAATAAAAGCTATTTTACCTCAGGTGACTTTTCTAGAGATGATGCCATCAGTATGATACAAAAGACTCTCATGGAAAAATAACTTTGACAGCAAGTCCTAGCAGTAAGTAAAAGATAGTCCATTGGTACAATTTCACAGAGTCTAAAAAATTGTTTTAACATAGTCTGATTTCTGTTCTTCCTATTTTGAAGAGCTGAAAGACTTTTTAAATGTTCCATAATTCAGAACATCTTCACCCAGCGCTGAGAGGATGTAATAGATGCACATTTTAAATCACAGAGTCTCAAGAATCTGATGGAGAAACTTTCTTTAAGATTAGACACTATATTTAACTACAGCAAAATTACATACCCTTTCAACTTCACATGTACTTGGTGTTCCTCAGAGGGAGCTGACCACATACATTGCTGGGTGTCCTCTCCATGGCAGTAGGTGCCAGTTATCTGTGACATTATTCACTCAACTAGTTGTTTGAGTTTGCTTCTGTTATAAAGATATAAATTTCAAGCTATGAAAAAAAGGGGCTGCAGCAACAGAGTTTGAGGCTGAGTGCAGCAGTCACAGAATCACAGAACTTCAGACAATTCTTCTCTCTTCGGTCTGTCATGGTCCCTGGTGTATTTGTCACTCCTCCCAGCTTTGTGTCATCAGTTCACTTACTGAGGAGTCATCTGACTCATCATCCAAGTCTTATCCAAGATGGATAAGCTAAGTAATACTGGATATTGAACCTTTGGGTATACCACTAGTGACAAACTTCCAACTAGACCCTGTGTCTATGATCTTCTAGGATCTGCTGTTCAGCTAGCTCTCAATCCACCACACTGTCCACCCAACCAGTCCACACTTCCCCAGTCCACCCATGAGGACATTATAGCAAGGCTCCAAAAACCTTCTCAATGAGGTTTCTAACAAGGCTTACTGTTTTTCATGTGCTCTGAGTTGGATGCACAGGAAAACAATGACAAGATATTCTGAAGAGGTCAAAACAGCAAAAAATACTTTATTGGCAACTTTAGAAAATCAGACAACTTTGGCAAAGGGTTTAGAACAAATTTCAATCAACATAAAACACTTCTCAAAGTGTTAACTTGGCCCTATTTGATTCTGAGTTACTCAAGAATTCCAAGTGGTAGTTAGAAGACGAAAGAGAGAAAGACAGAAAAGATTTAGAAAAGTACACATATGGCTACCAACTTCTGGGTTCCAATGATGATAGAAACTCCAAGAAGAGGTAGGATCCAGACAATGTGATGACCTTTGGTTCTGCCTTAAATAGCCCTTTGCCTTCTTGGGCCCTTCCCCCAGGTGGGACTTCCAGTCATTTGGCCACTCAGGAGCTGGGTTAGGGGCTCCAGGGGCAGCTGTGGACCATTACCTCTGGTGTGCCATAATTGGTAGCCACTGCAGGGCTGGGATAAAGGCTCTAGGGTTGTAGGGTAGGGCACTGCCTCATGTGGACTAGGCCCAACTTGTCCCTTTCCCCACACATATGCATCCCAAAATATCTTGAGGTATTAATCTTTCCAACCTCTCACAGATGCTGTGTCAAAAGCTTTGCTAAAGTCAAGATAGACACTGCTCTCCCCTCATTCATTCAGGCAATTGTTTCATCACAGAAGGCAGTCAGGTTGTCCAAGCATGATTTACTTTTAGTGAATCCATGCTGGCTATTCTTGATCATCTTGTCATCCATGTGGATAAAGATGACCTCTAGAGTGAAGTGCATCATCACCTTTCCAGATGTTGAGGTCAGGCTGGTTGATTAGTACTCCCCTGGACCCTCTTTCTTGCCCTCTTTGAAGATGAGGGTGACATTTGCTTTCTACCAATCCTCAGGCACATCTCCTGATCTCTATGACCCTCCAAACATGATCATGAGCGATCTCACTGTTGTGTCCACCAGCTCTCTCAGCACTGTGGCTGCATTTTGTCAGGGTCCACAGACCTGTGCATGTCAGATTTGTCTAGTTCTCTACTCCAATTGTCCTTGACTGAGGGAAAGTCTGCAGTCAAGAGGCTGATGGTGACTTTTCTGTGTAGAAGTCATACTTTGACTAGTAATATATCATTTCTGACACAGAATTGTTATAACACTCCTATGAACGCACCAACAGTGTTATTAATCAAACTGTTTATATACAGAAAGCCTTTATCCATTTGTTTTCTTCTAAAAATTTTTTGTTTTCTTCTGACTGCTGTTTCTGGTATCCCAAAGGAGCACCTGTTCATTTTTCCATTTTTCTTCTTCCAAAGAAAGGACAATTATTACAAAATCTATCACTGTAAGATTAAGGTCATATTTTATTCAAACAATTTGAGGGACTAAAGTCACATTCTGTACAGAAAAAATAACCTGCACTGCGATCAGAACTAGCAGAAGTAATGAAATTTTCTGTCATCTAAAGTAGGCCAAAATTTTGTATGAAATATTTATGCAATTATAGGGTTGATAGTGGAGTCCCAAGAAATGATAACTGCAGGGTCTGTTTTCTGCAAAATTATGCCTCTGAATCTTGTGCATGTAGGAGTAATGGTTTCAGTGTAATTTTTTAATGCTATAATAAATACATAATAGCACTGACAGGTTGGACCATAATGACAGCTTATAGAAAGTTTTCATTAGACAATATATTTAGGGGTCAAGATGGTCCCCCCATATGCCTCATTGCCTTTGTGTGCCTGGGTGCTACTTAAACATAAGAAGTTAGAGAGGAGCAGGAGGAGCTCCCTGCTGTGATTATAACCAGTAATGGTTTTAAACTAAGAGAGAGTATATTTAGATTAGATAAGGAAGAAGATTTTTACAATGAAGGTTGTAAAACAGTAGAATAAGTTGCCCTAAGAGGTGGTGGATGTCCCATTGCTGAAAATATTCAAGGTGATGTTGGATGGGGTTGTGAGTAATATGATTGCTTGAAAATACCCCTGCTTGTTGCAGGGGGGTTTGGACTAATTGACCTTTAAGGGTCCTTTCTAGCCCAAGCTATTGTATAATTCTATGATTCTGTGATTCCCAAGGTGGCCATGATGCCATGGCCCTGGGGCAGGGTGAGACTGCAGAGAGGCAAGGGGTGGGGGGCAGGAAGCCAGCAGGGAATCTGGAGTCAGTGTGACCATGGCCTTAGGCATGGGATGAGCCCTGTCCTGATGCTACAGCACCTGTCTGGAGCAGACATTGGTGATAAGCAAAAGCAGGGCTATGAATAAACCAAGTGTGTCTGCTCTCCCTCAGTCCAAGAAAACAAGTGTTTTTTTACAATTTAGAGGGGTAGAACTGTCAAGAGTTGTCACACTGGCTTTACATTTGCTCCCAAGAGAAAACATTATAGTATAGCCATAAATGTCAGCACTCTGGGCCAAGCAATAACTTTTAATGCTGTCGTAACCAAGGGGCATTTAGAAAGTTTGTGAGGGAAGTTTGGGACTCAGCCATATATATGCACATCAGCTCATATATAAATTCAGTCATTTTTTAGACTTCCTTAATAAGAATTTATTCATACTTCAAACCGAAAGTATGAGATTTATTACTTTCAAGCATGGCTTAGCTGGAGCATGTAGCAGCATGCCTGGTTTTCTATGCCATTGAAGCACTGCATTTCCATCCTCTCACCTTGCCTGTTCCCATTTTTGCTTCTACTGAGACAGCACCATAGCTGCCTCCTGCTTTAAGGATGGATACTGGCATGTGAGTACTGGCTTGCTGGACACTGAAATGACAGCTACAGTTTCTCTCTCTGTGGCAACCAAACATCTGTCTGATGTAACAACAAAACTTCATGCATGATTTGGGACAAATTTTAATTAAAGATTAGGAGTTAAAAGGAGTTAAAAGCTTTTATATTCCTTTTTGAATTCCTTGTTCCTGTCCATTCACACCTAAGCACAATTGTGTGCTGGGGCAGAGCCTTGCAATATAGTAATTAGCCATGCTGGTGATTACCCTGTAAACTATAGTGGCAGATAAGAGTTATTAATGTTTTGAGTGACTTTTGAATGTGCTGGCCTTATGGAAGGTACAAGTCAGTTTGACTTTTAATGACCATGAGTCACTGATGAGGAGAATTTTGTGTCCTGGCAAATCAGTAGGAAAGAAAGGCTTTACCCTGCTATTTGCTAAACATTCAGCACTTTTTCAGCAGAAGAATTTCTAAACAGGAATTAGACCCCGTGTCCCTTTAAAATCAGCAGTTGAGGGCTGCCAACATCTTACAGAGCAGATAAACAATGGCTTTGTTTTGGACCTGTTGGGACAAAACATCCTTCTGTGCTAGAGGAGAGAGAAAAGGCAAAGGTGAACTGCTGAGGAGATGCAGAAAGAGCTTCTGACCACCTTGAACTGAGCTCTCCATTGTTGTATATGTAACCAGAGATACTGATTCTTGTCTGAATGCCATAACCTGGCCTTCTGAGTTTCCTCTGTGCCATGTTGTTCACAGCTGCACAAGGAGCTACCTCAGTTGCCTATTCAAAGTCCTTTGACAGCAGGATTACGGGGCTGACTTTGTCAAAGTCTACCCATATCTCATTTCTGAAAAAAAGCTCCAACCAACAGGGAAAGGTAAAGATAGGTATTCTCTTCCAAGTTAATCATGTATGCACTCATAGGGGAAGGAGTATATTGCATTTCAATAGTTATTTTTCTTTATTTTTCACTCCAAAACCAGAAACATGGTGGTTTTGCAACCCGTAACTTTCTTCTCCAGAGTCAGTTTGTTGTCATTTGTAACTCATTTCTTTGGCTGTTAAGTGTATTGTTAGAGGAAAATGTTTTGTTGGTTATAGATCACATCAGAATTAGGAGCCCTTCAGTCATAGCTGGCAAAGTATTATTTGCTTGAATAATAAATGAACTCTTATAGCCAATGGCATTTTCACATAGGTATCCTAGGTGATGTGAGGGGCAGAAATAAAACCACTGGCAATCAATAGATATATCTAGGCCCATTACTGAAGAAAACAATTATTTCAAGTTCTCTACTGAATCACCCTCAGGTTCAGTGGACCGATAATTAAAGTGCAATGGGGCATACTAAAAACATTATACAGTTCCTGCAAAATTACTTACTTAAGTTGCAGACCCTGGAAACTCTCCTGACTGGCTGCTGCAGACAGCATCACTGACTCAGAGCTGTGGGTGGGGAGCTCTCAGGCCTTCCTTGAAGAGGTCTGGTTTTATGTGTCCATAGACATCTGCTTAAGTCCTATGACTCCATTCTCTCTATACCTTGATACCTTGATTTAGATAGATGTAATTTTAACTTCTAATTTTATTTTGATGTGTTGTTTCATTTCCTCGAGTGACTGCTTGTGAAGCAGGAAGAAGAAAATTTTATAGCTTAATGAATTCTTGAAAGAACACATACACTTCCTGAAGACTGAAATAAATAAAGGCTCCAAAGAAATCTTATTTCTATAACATTGTCTTACTTTTCCTCTACTGGGACTTCTTTGGTGAAAGGAAATCTTTTCCTTTGTTGTACTTTCAGGACAACAGCAAATTAGAAAAGATGAGTTGTCCCACCTTCCTTTCCCTCAGGAAATTGTCCCTCAGGAACAGTTAATAAAACCATAGAATCATCTAGACTGGAAAAGATCATCTAGACCTTCAAAATCATGGAGTCCAACCTTTGATCACCACCTTGTCAACTAAACCATAGCACTAAGTGCCACACCCAGTTATTTCTTGACAAGCTCCCTGGGCAGGCCATTCCAATTCAACCTAACTCTTATTTCTGCCAGTACAACACCATAACCAGACCAAGTATGGGATTTTTCAGGTATATGTACCTCTCTTCATTAAAATATTTTGAAGTTTCTCTTGGTTTAAGAAAACTGCATTTTAAAATACAAGCCTACATAACCTTTGAATTTCTCTCTTGCAATTCCAAGTGCTGAATAAAATGTGGGTATTATTTGAACCACTTAATTTTCACAGATAATCAGTATAGAAAGTTGAAGAGGTTCATTTCAATTGAAATAGACCTCTAGACTGGTCTAAGTACTAGCTGGTATGAACTATATCTGATGATACCTCTTTCAGGCACTTTATTAGTTATCTAGGTCTTTGAGCAGGAAACCTGAGGTTGGAATGATAAATTGATTTGGAAATACTCACCTGTTCAAAAATATAGACACTGAGTAAAGCTCCCCAAAGTCCCAGTTTTATTTCCAAAACCATCTTTTTCCATTTTTCAGTATATTGTGTGTGACCTGGGCCAATGTTTCTCTCTTTCTCTTGCTTTGTACCTAAATGTTGGAAAATAAAAATAAGATTTTTTCTATAAACTACAGCTTTCAACTGTTTGATGTACCAGAAGAAAGATGATATTTGGAGGATCATTTCAAATTTCCTGTCAGAGCTTCAATTCTGTTGATGCTTTTCCATGACAAAAAAACCCTAATTTTTCTGGCTTATATTGGGAATATTAAGGTAAAAAGCTGGCTTCACTGACTTTACTGGGAACAGTCCTCCCTCTCTCTTCTCACCTACAGTAAGTTGACTGGCCATTAAAAGAAAGAGGTTCAGAGCTCAGGACAAAAACTCTGCCTCAGTCTAGGCTGAAATGGGATCCCTCCTTCCTTCCTTCTGCCCCAATTTCTATAATTTTTTAAGGAAAACCAAACCCTCTTCAGGTTCTTCTCCCTGAATTTGATGGAAAATTGTTGCAGTAGTCCAATATGGTGATAAACATGTGACTTGGCCAAAACCAGACATTTTCTAACACTGTTAACATTGATAAGTTTTAACAGAAACTTCTGGCTGTGTGTTCTCTTAGCAATTTAAACCATTTGCCTTCAAGCTCGAGCTGCTGTTGCCTCCCAAGCAATATCATTTTTTCTATATTAGAAAACTGACATTTCTTCTTTTTGCGCTGGTATTTATATCTGTCAGGCATTGGCATCCCTGACTGAAATTATATCAGCTAATGAGCTATGCAAGTGTTTTGTAAAAGCACTTTTTATAAAGAAGTTGGCATAACTTTGTCAGTTTAGGTTTGTGGTTGTTCATGGATCTGTATTTTTAAACAAGAGGTGCATGTGTTCATTCTGGCGGTCCAAAGTCTGTCTAAAATTAGGAAATTAAATGAGTCTGGTGTTTTGCAATTTGTTACGACTTTATAGCAGGTAAACATAGCGGAAAAAGACCCCAAGTGGTGTAGAGGCAGCTATTTGCACGTGAGCTAGTTACTGGAATGATTGTATTAATGTTTTGTCATTTGTGGCACTCTAGTCTATAAATTTTCCCTTATTCAGCAGTTTAGCACCCATTTTCCAGGTTTTGGATTACATATCCTAAGTAGAAAACATATCCTAAGTAGAATTTTTGGAATTCTTTACTTCTATGCTGTATTTCAAATTGTCCTTTTTTAAAAGTCATAACTGATACCAAATTTCATTTAAAGTTTTCTTGGGGACCAAAATTGCCTCTTCTCAACCTATTTTGATTTTATTTTTGGTGGGTTGGTTTTGGTGGTTTTTTCTGACAATGAAATCTATCAAAACAAGGACAATGGTCCCTGAAAGCAGTTTTGTATTTACATTGTCAATTTTATTAAATCTCAAGAAATAATAACACCTTAATTTTGTTCTTTAAATTGAAAGAAAATGCTCTGTATTTCTCCTTCTTTTGACAGCTTTCTCTGCATTTGTGTGCAGTTACACAGCTGGAATGAGATAGGCTTTAAGATAAACAGTGTGATATATATTTGGATGTAATTTGTTTGGGGGACCCTGGCAGAGAAAGAAATTATAGATATCCAGTGAAGTTAAAATACTTTTCTTTATTTAATATTTAAATAAACTCTTGGGCTACTTTGTGACCTTGAGTTACTCAGCACATGTGTTGGCTGAGTTGGTGAGAGCTCATCTTCCTCTCTCACTGCACTTTGTAATTACACAATACATAAAAAATTGCCATGTCTGGCATGTTCAAATGATGCAACCATCTTTTCATCTGTGTTGGGATGCAGAAGTATTAGCTGCTTTATATTCTGTGTTTTGTGGTCTCAAACAAAGAAGCACAGTGGATGCGAAATGTTGGTCTCCATGTGTCTATGCCTTATCCATGACTTTCCTGTCACATCTTTCCCTTTTTCTGAGCTTCAGAAAGCTTCAGACAACATTCACCTTTCTCTCTCTGAGTTATATTTTCACTGCTCTTTGTCCAGACTGACAAATCTGAATCTTTTCCTTTCAAAAGATTCATCTAAGTGTGCAGAAGACACATCTAAATGTATTTCCAGCACTACCACCAGTAGCAAATGCTGTACCAAGGAAATATCCTGTACAAGTCTACTTTTCTTTCTAAATGTTGCTATGAAATGCATTATACCTTGTTCTCTCTCTCTCTCTTAATCTTAACAGCAGATTGCTAACAAGAATTAATTTTGCACAAAACAAGACCTATTGTGTCAACACAACACAGATGTACCTGCTATCATCATGCACAGCAACTCATTTTACCAATCTAACCATGGATAAACTACAGAGGCTAGTCAAGCTTTAAAACCAATTAGTATTGATTTGCAATCTTTCATTTGGTATAATTTGGAATTAATTTATGAAAATGTGGTTTCCCTTAATGTGAAGAGTTCAAATATTTTTAAGTGTGAAAGAGCCTTAGAAAGAAATTTTAAGGTTTGTAACCTTTGTGAGAGCACACTGAGTTAGTAAGGAGCATAAGACTGGGAAGGCAAATGTATTGACAAAGTTCTTCTCATTTCTAGTCAGACAAAATGAATGGCCATTATTCATTTCATAAAAGGATTCTGAAACTTAATAACATAATTAGGGGTACAATGTTAGGCCAAGTTTTTTTAGCTATTCCAGTGCCACCACAACAAATTCAGTATGATTTTTACAAGAAGAGATTCTTAACAATGCAATGCCAAGTACAAATGGAAAATACATTTTCCCCCATTTTAAAAAATAAATAATTCCAAATATTTTGATGGTGTCATGACAAAAGCAGCTGCAGTCTAAAATTTTGCATGTAAATAGTCTTAATGAGGGGAAGTGTCTTTAACAGATGGGGTGTTGCAAAATTTTAAAGAAAAAAATCTTCACAAGTGTTTTTTAAGAATTTAATGATAAAATGGATAGCTCCACACTTTTTATGAGACGAAGGGACTAGGGCTACTGCCCTTCCTCTCAGGCTTTCTTGTTTCTGGTTTCTACTGAGAAAAAGGTAATTGTAAGCAGCAGACTCTTAGCAACAAGTTGAAAGCTGTACTGACTTGTTATAGCCCTCAGTAGTTGCTATGTACCTAGCTTTTCTTCTTGGGAAATGAATGGCCTCATTTACATCAGAAAATGCTGTTAAAATATCAGGAAACACAGGTTCACCTAAAAAATGAAATTATTTGGTAAAAAATTAGGCAAAATGGACAATGGCAGGTTTGTAGATAAAGTGATGCTAGAGGAAGATTTCTGCCACATCTCCCAGGAACACATTAGCCTTATCCTCAGGGTTCAGCGGCCTTTTGTGTTTCCAGAAGGGCATTAAATGCCTCCTGAGGTGGATGAACCCATCACCAGCAGTCAAGAAAAAATCTTCCAATGGAGTCTACAGATGGTAGTATTTGACTTTGGGGGGAAATTTTTTTCCTCACAATGTACAAGGAATGCTGGTTCCTAGGCAGAAGCTGTTTCGTGTGATGCCAGGAAACCTGAGCCGTATGTGTATGTCACCCACACCTTCCAGAAGTACCTGTATGGCGTCAGCAATCACATCAGTATCCAGGCTCCAGCACTGATAAGGTAAGGCAGTGCAGGCAGATACGTGGGTTTGCTCAATCCTGACTCCAGGGTCACTCAATGTGGTATACTCAAGGCTAGGCTTTCACTGATCCTGATCCTGTCACTATAATTATGTTCATTATTTGCCTGCTGTTGAATCAAGCTCTTACTAATTTCAAGTGCTTGAGCTTAGCTAAAAAGGAGTTTTGGATCTCCTGATTGGATCAAAGGTGTGAAACTCTTTTCTGAAAACTCAGACCTTGCTACATTAATTAAATCTTCCTTCCTCTGTCAGCCATTCTTTAATAGACATTGAGTCATTAACCTTCCTCTTTCTTTTTCTTTCATAATGTGAAGAAAACTCTTCAGCCTCAAAATCAAAAAGCACTTTTCTTCTTAAGACAGTGATGAAAGGATCTTACTGTTTGTTTCAGTTGTGGCATAAAGAATCGTAATTTTATATCTCTCTGGCATGCTTAGATCTGCTAATTATTAAATGCTTCCACATCACCAATGACTTTGTTTTCCTTTTTCACCTACTTATTTTAATGTAACTTAAATGTCTGGTGCTGGCTGCATCTGGCTTCCTGTAAAGACTGTGTTCTTATACTTAGTGCTTTATAAAGGCCCTTGGGAGACAAGCGGCCTATCTCCTTCTCTGCCCAACTCTATGTCCTGAAATGCCTTTGGTAACTCTGAGCACCTTTCACTTTGCATTCATTGGCACTTTGCTGCTCCAGGACAGCCATGCAATTGTCTTAGGGGAAGGAGCATGTGCTCATTAAGGCAGAAGCTTCTACGGGAATACAGTGGTTTTACAAGATACTGCCTATGAACTGACCTGTGATAGCTCTTCACATGTGTGTTCATATAACTGATGAACACTCACATTATTTAGTTTTGCATACTTACTGATACCTTAATAGAAACTCTCATTATTCATGAAGCACAAATGCAAACACATGAGGGTTGTGTACATGCTTTCTTCCATTTGGGTGTATTACACATTTGGGTGTAATACAACCATTTGGGTGCATTATTTTGCTTGAACAAGAACTGCAGGATGAGAGGGATTTTTTCCCCCACAGACATAATCTGAGTTCTGGTTGTTTTCATATTGAATAGTTGCCAATAGTTGTGCCAAGATGGTAATCTTTCTGTTGTGCTGTTGCTTTTTGAAATCTCCCATAGAGTACTAAAAGAAGCATTTTTAAATTGTTGCCATTATTACATTACAGGTACATACTATTAAGTGTTCAGGAGGAAGACTTGAGCTTGATAATATAGTCAAAGACTGTGATTGTATTTCAAGTTGAGATCTTTCTTTTAAAGTCATAAATGTCTTCCTAGTTTCTCCTGCATATCATAGTACAGTCTATCATCTAAGGACATGGGGAAAAAAAAAAAAAAAAGGTATTTTGGATCTATTCTGACTCTTATATCGTTCATATATACATGAGTTATGACACCGAGACATACATTTCAATATATTGAAACTTATTTTTGTCCTCATATGATTATTTTAAGAAGAAATATTTGGACAAACTATTTAATTTGCAACATAGTTGCATTTAACAATGCAATTCAATTGCATTAAGATGTCTCCAAGAAAACAACATGCTTGGCTAATACATAATATATAGTGAAAGCTGCTGTTAGCAATTCTTGTCAAGCACTGAAAGATGCTATGTCAAAATAAAATGAAAAACTAAATTAAAAATTCCTGTTCCTATATTATTTTTCTTATATTTCTTTTATAGTACATTGTAACCCTCAGCAATCTTCCTCTCTCCTTTGCTCTATGTAAGTTTTAAAAGCATGTTAAATGTCAGTAAATTAGAGGTTAGTTGTATAAATTGCATGTGTTGGGAGAGGGCAGAACAAATTCCAAATCTCTGTATTATGCAGCTTGCAGCAAGCTCTGACCATAAGTTTGTCTGCTGGCAGCTGGACACCGTAATGAAATCCCACTCCCTTACCACTGATCACCTGATACAGCATTTGTGGGGGGGTTGAGGAGGAGATCAGCTTGATGTCCCTTAGAAATGGAATTCAGGGTCCACAATACATTTTGCTATTTCAACCAGATTTCAGGAAAATTCTTTGTGCGGCATTAAATCTTTCTGGAAGATTAAAGATGTGGAGGGGAAGGAAGGTAGGGAGGAGGAAGTCTTGGATTTTGAGAATAGTGTGAACGCTTAAGACTTCTCTCAAGGCCCCCTGACCTGAAGAGGTTTTTGAGACAGATTCCTGAAATCCTGCTTCCCCTGGAAGGTCACTAATTTAGCTGTGAATCTCCATGATATTCCTTGTGGGCGAGTTGGATCTTCAGTGGCATCAACAGCCCACTTGTGCTTACTGGGCCATGAAGAGCTGTTAGGAGGTGCCTTAGTGCATTTATTTCTTCTATACAGTACAAAATTCTGCAGAAGAAAAGTCAAATCCTTGTTTAGCTACAACTATTTGAGATTCAGAGCAAACCTTGACCTTTCATGCAGATGAATGGATAGAACTTGATTCACATTGTTTAAATTGGCCCAAAAGAGAAAGTATTTACTTGATTCCATGTTTGAGTCCAATTATTTTTTCCTCCACAAGGCTTTTGGGGGATATAGAAGAATGAAAATAGAAGCAAATGAATATTAGACAGATCCTCGGAGTTTTATTTGCTTTAGTTCAGGATTTGTAGAGGCCAACTTGTGTTGTTGATAATCCCTTAATATGGTTGCCTCTGCTAGTCTTAAATTGATGACTCAGAAGCGATAGCACTCTGAGGCTGTGAAAGATCAATACATGTGGGGTTTTTTTCAGTCCCCTTCATTACTCTTTGTGATTTATTTCTCTCTTGACTAGCGTATGACTAAGCCTCTTGGATTGAGTTCCTTTCATGTCTACCTTGGCAGTTAAATAATGGAAAACTTTTCTAAAGGAAGAGAAATAAAACTTGAAAATATGTTATTTGCAAGAGTTATGTTGGTTTGTAGCTCTTCTGAGCTGCAGCAGTCTTCTTCACAACAAATAGTTTTACAGTATTTAAAATATTATGAAAATTAAAATTTTCAAGCTGCCTGAAGAAAGGTTGCTCAGAGACATGCCTAAGTCTCTTTCTGACATACTAGTAAGACATGTCAAAAGCTGTTAGCTGACTGGTAATGGTGATCAATGGATCACAGCTACATAGAGCAATATGTCTTAGGGTAGAATAAGGTGCTTGTGGTCTACTACCTGTGTCTGAAATGAAATATACCTGCAGAGGGTTGGGAAAACATCCCTTCTGAGAAAGTAAATCATACCACTACACTTGGTAGAACTGAATATTCCGGAGTGGAACTGGTCAGGGTAGTGTAAACATTAGTGAAAAACATAGCATTTATATTTGTTATGACTGCATGCTGTAGTGATAATAATATTCACAGTAAGAGATAGCTCTCCTCTTATTGGGTTCATTGCAGAGTAATGCCAGCCCACTCTTCAAAAGAGATTTTTAGTTTAGTTAAAGGAGCTATTTACATCAGTGTTTGCTGTTTTAAATAATTTGAAGTAACAGCACATTTCTTTTGACAAAGGCAATGACAACAGACATGCACCTGTAGAGAAAAATACAGCTCTTTTTTTTTTTGCTGAAATATCAAGAGAGAGAGAAAGCTGGCATTCATATAACCCCCTCTAAAAAAATGCGTGGGTCTTGTACAGACCTCAGAGGGCACAGAATGAGGGGCACAATGAGTTACCTGGTGGATGAGGAGGGGTTTAGGCACTATCAGCTTCCCGAGGTGGAGCCCTACTTGCAGAGGCAGAGAAAACTTATCTCCTCATCCAAACTGGCAGTTGCTGAGTTTCTTTTCCCTTGTCCCAGTAAATGATCGTGCTGTGATGTCAGTTACATTTCTCTCCAGTTTTAACAACTTGTTTAAATAAAAAAAATGTTATAAAGAGCTGTTGACACCTCAGGGATATCTCTGGAAAACTTTGTGTTTTGAAACAATTTTGCAGATGTCGTATTAGAAAGACTTTGGCCTTCTCCACAGAATTTCTGCACTTTATTTACAAGAGATGCTTGCATAGGAAGATGATCGTGTTTCAAAATGTCTTTTTTTTCTCCTGATTATTTCTTATTTGAAATTCTCACTTTCCAGCGGAATCCACAAGCCATTATGTGGTTGACTGTGCTGTGTTACAAGCTGCAGCCCTCTCTAATGTGTTTACAACACCTTTATTAAATACATTTTTGAATAGGCGTTTCTGTTAGATGGAGGATTTTTTATTTATCATGGTAAGTATATCTGTATAATACTAGTATAGCTACAGTTGTATTAGTATGAAGGATGCTTCTGTCAATAGAGCAATGAAATATACTGATATAATAACAATTACAGCACAACCAAGCTGCAGTGTTTGAACACATTGGCTTGGCTGATGAGACAGCACTGCAAAGAGGTTCAAATTGCCAAGATGATGGAGATTACACAGACTTTTTCTTCCCGTAGTTGAAAGAAATTTGTTCAGATAATTTTGTCATTTTTTTCTATGACTATAAGGAAATAGCAGTTTTTCAATAAGGAGACCATTTTCTGCGTGGTGCAAGCATGATCACAGGACGAAGGCTCACAGAATGGAGCACAGGAGAGGAGGCAGGAGGGCAGTGCTCATCCAAACCATTTCTGCACCAGGGCAAATGATTCCTCTCCTCCCCAACATCCAGTCTTTCCCAGCCCTGGGTTCCATCTCATGCCTATTTAAGCCCTTGTGGCTGAGCAGTAAAGAGGACAAGAGCACTTGCTGGGCTGGGCAGTAACTGCCATCTGCCTCCAGTATTAATTTTCAGCCACCTTGGTTTATTAATGCAGTGAAGAATGAGCTGGGGAGGTGAGGGCTGCTCTGGGCAGCACCCATGGCTCAACCTGCATGTCTAGCCATGGACGAGGGCATCAGCTGGCAGGTCACCAGTGAAAGAAGAAACTGGGATCCTGTCAATGACATTTCTGAGTTTTCAGAAAATGTGGCATATTTTCTTCAGTAGTCCAGTCTGTCTTTACAGAGCTAGATGTTTGGTCATAGAGGTACATAACTCCCAAGAAAAGAAAATATATGGTCAGAGTTCTTCTTTCAGGAAAATTATAAAATCATAGACAAAAAAGGAAACATAGAAGTTATGAAATATGACTTTCAACTGGCTTGGGTGGTCAGCACAGTGAGTTCTTTGTGTAGGCTTCAGCATAGCAGAATGAACCTCCTGAGGCATCATGTGCTTGAAATTGTCAGAACTTTAACAGCCATGTATTTTACCAGCACTTGGAACAATGAGTTGTACACACACCCCTACTACATACACCAGGAACAAATGAAATAATGAATGAAAATTTTATAAGACTGTTTCTTTGTTTGTTTTTTTCAGGAAGATTATGCCATACCTCAAATTCTGATCTGTACCCTGGGTTTCTTTCCAGTTGAGACTGAGAAAACAAGATTGATTCTGTGAAGATGTTTGAGTTGATTGCTCAGTCTTGCAGCAGGGTTTTTCCCAGGAGTTATGAAACCTTAAAATGCTGTGAAAAGCGGAAGGGAGAGTTTTGGTGTAGGGACCTTTCTACTTCTAAATAAATAATTGTATAAAAATACATCCCTATGTTCAACCCATCTTCTCTGTATGCTCCTTACCAGATTTTTGTGAATGGAAAATTGTTCACTTAAAAGGACCAAAGTTTTTCCTTACCCTTTGGATCGTAACCAAGTGCAAATAAAGGGGAGATAGTAGTTTGCAAACATTTCTCTTGAAATAAAAATAAATAACTTGGACATTCCTCTTTGATGTTGCTTATGTCACTGTTGGTTAGTCATATTTCTGTAATAAATGCCTTGAAAATTCTACACATGCTTATGAGTGCCAGGGAAAATATTCTCCAGTCTTCCATTTAACTTTGGCATATTATGCACAAAAGACCTATTCTCCTAATTTAAATAAATAAACAGCATTTTGCTCTTTGCAAACCCATTCATTAAAAGAAAAAAATTACCAATGTACTGGTTTAGAGTTAGAAGATCTTGTAGTAAATTAGATGTTTGTCTAGTGCAGTTGGGAAGAAACCTTATATTTAGTTTTTTATTTTTTAATATGCATATTTATTTAAAAGTCAGTCATTCTGCTGTATCTTAATTCCTGCAATCAATGAGGTTTTCATGTCATAAACATATTAAGAAGAATTAATCCATGTAAGATTTTGAATGATATAAGCATGGTAAAAAAAGGATTTTTTTTTAATGAGAAGAGAGTTTGAATGTTTCTTAAATTTATTACTCATTCTTCTAGAATGATTAAAATATTATTGAGAGACCAAAATGCAGATTTTTTTCTTGCACTGGCTTGATAAATATCTTGAAACCATTTTTCTGCAGACAGTAAAGTTTCTAGACATCTATATGATAACCAATAGGAAAGAAAATAAAACTCCTATTGAGTCGGCATATGTATCTTTGCATTGGATTCTTCAACCTCTTCCTCTTTTACCTAACACTACACTCCCTCTTTTTCTTCTTCCTGTATTAGTAAATCTGGGTTCAAAGACTATGAGAGCTTGTCCCAACCTCCAGTCATGATGTGGTGACAGTGTTGTTATAAGTGCTATTTAAAGATACACTGATTCCAGCCTTCTTACCGTAAATCTGTGGTGCAACCTCTTTTCCACACATTAGCATCCAGTAGAGAAAGCTTTCTTTATGGTCAGGCTCATGAAAAATCCATTACTTATTTGACCATTCAAAGTGAATGAAATACCTTTTGCAGAATTTTAAATCTTGCAGTAAAACAAAGACCTCCCTACCTGCTGCCTCCATGGCCATCTTCACCTTCTGTATCTAGAGACTAGCCCTTGGCACCTACCCACTCTTTTGTGCCTTGTCCCTGGCTTAAAAATCCTTCTTAACCCAGGCTTTGCCTCCAGGACAAGAAGCAACTTTTATGTCATCTGTCCCATTAGACACACATAGTCTTCTACATGACTACACCTCCCAGATACAGACCCTTCAGCCCTCTCACCAAAGCAATTGCTAAACCATGGGCCAAGTTCTCCCTGGAAATCAGGCTCAGCAGAAGCACAAGATCAGCCCATGGTACTCCCTCATGCTACAGCTTTCTGAGTTATTAACCCACCATCTCTCATGGTGGGCAAAGATTGGGACCTTGGACCTGTCGCAGAGCGAGACTTATGTAAGGGCAGTGATGACTGCCAACAACTTCATTGTCTCACAGCACATCTGATTTCATGAAAAAAAAAAAGTTAAATTTATTTATTTCCACAGCCATTCAATGTTTACACTGAGAAGTGGGGTTGAATATTATGGATGAGCAGGGCTGCATCACAGAAAATCCTGCTACCTGCCTCTCAGTGAAAATAATCCATGAGATCCCATATTCTGTCAAGCTGCTGGAGAAAGCAGAGAAGAGCTTATAATGACATGAGTAAGTGTGCTAAACCACTGTGCTGCCAGCAGTCGCTGTGTCTGGGCTCCCAAGTGAGCTCTCGAGTATGCACCTTGGCCGTCTCCTAACTCCACGCTGGCATGAGGCTGAGTACACACCAGTCCCAAGTGCCCTGGTTTCCTCAGAAATGAAAGCCCTGCGACACACAGGAGCCTTTATAAACACCCAGCTTGGCCTCAGTCTGGACAATTGGAGACAACCTGCTCCCGCTATGATGCACAGCTGGAGATTAGCTTGGGTCTTTTTTTCCTTAAAGAGGTTGAGAAAAGCTCAATTCTCATCTGACACAAATCATGATGTCTTCACTGAGCCTCATGGGGCTTAACTGATTTAGTTTAACTAAGGATCTGGAATACTGTTTAGTTGCTGTATAAATAATCTGCAGGATTCCTGTATCAAGACAGATACTGCATTTCTGAATCTGGCGGCGATGCACCATATAAACAAGCAGTAGATCCTAACCACCAGACATAAAAAATCATTGCATGAATGGTTATTGACACAGGTAATCAATAACATGGCCTTTGACTGAGATTTCAAAAACATTTTGTTTTATTTTAAGCCCTAATATGCTTTAATGGAAATGTAAATGACACAGAAATGTGGTTTAAAAAGCAAATAGCATCAGCTTTAAATTCAAGAATTTAAATTCGTACAACATAATGGGGAAAATCACCAGGTTTATGATACTGTTTCAGCAGCAAAATGTATCCTTTTCACTTTCCCATCAGTGGTGTAATCTTCAAGTCTTCTGTATCAAGATGAGCTTAGTTCATTCCAATAGAACCTGAACACTTTCATCTAGGAAAAGTAATGGTGTTTTAAGTGGCATCTTTTGTCACAATTTAGGAATCTCTAGAAAAGCTGAAAGAAACGCTTAATGATTTTCCAGCAATTATTTTTAAATAGTGTGTGTTGCCATCCTAAGAGCGTTACTGAATACCAATGACATTATCTGATAAAATTGCTCCGACTTCACTCTAAACTGCTGTGTAAAAATTACATCAGTACTTTTCAAGTTGTGCCACATGTTCATAACTAATTTTAGTAAAATCTTTGCAAGGAATTTTTTGTCTACAGGGTCCAATGATCTCTCATAGATGTGAAAATTTTAGAAGCTTTCAGAAATTATACATATTTTTCTTTTGTTGTTTCTTTTTTTTTTGGCTCTGAACTACAAAACACTGAGTAGATTTTGTAAGAAATGGTTAAATTTTGAGTTCAGAATCCTTTTCCAAACTACTTTCCGTGTTCATATAATGGTTCTTTTAAACAATTCACTGTGTTCATATCACAAATTTTAAATATGCCTGATTCTACTCACTTTATGCCTAATTTTGAGACCTAGTTTCATCTTGGAGAAAATGTGAATTTGCTAGTAAAAAGAGGAGAGCCATAACTAAAAACTAATAGCTAGAAAGTAATACAAAGAAGGAAGGCATACATTAGCTCTGATTATTGAAAGATTTAACTAAGTTTCTTTGATGTGAACTAATGGGGGAAAGATACTGCTACTCACTTTCAAAGAAATCAGCACTTATTGCAAATTAAACAACAGTAAGCAATGGGTCCCTCTGATCTATGTATCCCTCAGCCCAGGCAAGAAAAATAACCTTCACCAATTTACATGTGTAGAATGGAGCCAATGTCCACATCCAATGTAGGATGTGGACATTTGTCTCTATGCAATCACTCTATTGAATTTGTAATGATCTGTGAAATGACAAAAGCTGTGGCTGGTGCTCAAAAACGTTGGGAATGCTTTGTATAGCCCCTATTGTGCAGTTTATGTGAAGATCCGTTCATAGGGCAAGAGCAGCAACCTACAAGAGCAAAAAGAAAAAGTGCAAGGAGACTGATCTGTTTATTTCTTGCATTTATTCTAATCTTCAGTCTGTGCTTCTGAAACTGCTGCTATTTCAGTTTAGCTCATGTTTCAAAAATTCTGATTGTTTTTGCTTCAGTTGTTTCTCCCACTACCTGGATGAAATTTAAACATAAAAGTTAAAATACCAAGAAAAAAGCAGCTGTTTAAATTTCCCAGAATTTGCTTTGCAAAGCTGTTGTTGTGGAAATACAAGTTTCTTGCCTTTTATTCCTCTCCCCCCAGCGCAGACACACATACTGCATTAATTGGGTGCCATTTCACCATGGCAATAGAATAGTGTTTCTTACTTTTGATCTAAATCTTCCATACCTGTTGTGAAAATGATCATTTACATGAAATCAGAAAAAGAAGGCCGAGGAGGAAAGAAACGAAACCTCTGCACCTGATTTGCAATGTGGTTAAGTTTTGTGGAAATGAACTGGAGGTGAGGTCTCTGCAACCATTTTCCCAGTGAATGCAGGAGGGGAGATGGCTCCACTATAACTGAGAATTGCCTTTTGATACTTCTGATAATGGTAAAGAGCAGAGACAGAAATAGGGTGAGGGTTTGGGGCAACACTTCTTAGGAATACAACGTTCAGATGGAAACATCCCAAATGGCAGTATCTGTGACTGGCAAAAAGCAGTAAGGAAAGTGACACCATTTTTCAATCTGTATAAATACACTTTTAGAGAATTTTACTTTTTCTACATACAGTTATGAAGTCTTTTTCAGTGACACCAAATACAGAGCAGACTGTACTGTTTGCTTATAAACCCATCCTTTTCCCTCCTTTCCTGCTCAGGTGAATCATGTTTGTTTAGCTTCCTATTCTCAGTGACTCAGTTATGCAACAGTCGGTGATACATTTCTGTAAAGATGCTTATCCTCCATGATTTGCAAGTAGAAAACATGAATTTTCCAAGATCTGGTTTAAGGACAGTCTCATGCTCAATTCCCCTGACAATTTTCACCTCCCCCAAATTTGGTCAGTACCCTCCAGAGGAAAATAATTTTGCTCTGGACAGCACCTGAATTTTCTCTGGAGCCCAGATCTGGCTGGAGGAGAGGACCTGTTTTGAGACACAGTGATTGTCACACTGCCCCAGTCTCACATAAATTCACCTGGGCAGCCCATTCTGGTGGGGTACAAAAATTTTCAGGTCTTTGAGGCATAGGCTGAAAAACTTGCAAAACAACATTTAAGAAATTCTGAGACAAAATATATTGTGAATAAGCAGTTTGCTATCTCATTAATAAATCCTCTCTTATAGCAGTTTTGCCTAAGGACCAAAAAGTAGGGCAAAATGAGCAGCATAATGAAGAACTTGAAAGTGCAATCCAAATCTAGATATCATACCATTTTGATAATACTAATCAATAGTTGAATACAAGAATATCATGCTATTGTTCATATGCAGCACTTTCTGTAGTGTAAATACCAGTTAACCTCTCAGATTTTTCACTAAAGAAAGAGGGATAATTGGTGCAATAGAAAACACTCATAGTCAGGATGTTTAAATGCTTTGAAGGACATAAAAGACACGGATCTGGTATACTCAGACCTGTGATAGCTGCAGCTGATGCTGAAAGTGCTATCTGTTAGTTTTCTGCCTAGGAATAGGGAATAGAAACTAATATGAGGACAAAGAGGTGTTATTATAGATGAGCCAAATCACTAAATGAAAAGAAACCTCACAAAGTGAATGAAGCAAAAACAGTTTCCCAAGCAAGTGATTGTGAATGCTGCTGCAGCAGGAGCCTCCAGCCTCCTCACCAAGGGGCCAAGAGACAGCGCCTCGAAATTGGCCTGCGAGTCACTTGGTGAAGTGATAAATTGGCAACATTAGTGAGAGTCAGCAGGGAGGAGAATCCATTTTTCTCTGGCTCTCTTTCTCAGATGGTAAAGAAATATAAAAGTGTTTTAAGCACCCCATGCAGCGCTGAATCAGAAGTTTCATTGAGCATAAAAACGACTGACTTCTTGGGTAGCAAAGCAGTGCTCACCATTTAAGCGGAAAAGTGGGAGGAGCAGTAGACAAGCTGTCGTGTTTGCCAAAGGAGGGGCTCTAATTTTTATGGGAGTGGAATTGAACATTAAGCAACTTTGAGACATCCAGCTTTGGATGCCATAAATATTGAAGTAAGTAACAGTGAGATGGAGACACATAATGCCTTGGGTCAGAAACCAGTGGAAACTTAAAGACTAGACATAACGTGGGCCAATGCTGAGCCTGAATAATACTTTATCTTAGGCCGAGTGAGGACACATTAAGATTGGTTCAGGAGGAAGATTTAAATGGAGCAAGGAGAAAAAGGAGCTAACAGTGGCATATTAATATTTTAATGTATGCACTCTAGTGTGTCTACATAAGACTTCAGATTGCTATTGGCCAGGCTTTTATAAGGCTATAAATTTCTTAATTGGCACTTTCATTAAGTTTCATTTGCTCATAAAGGAGTGCATTTAGACCAGGACTTCCCAGTACAAATCACTTCCCTGCAACCTCGCAGCACTGCTAGGGGCAGTCTTAGAGTATATCAGAGGCACATTTTAAAAGTATCACCTGAGACAAGGATTTTCAGACAAAACCGTCCCTTCTCCCTCCTCTCTTCTGTGTCTTTGGAAAATGCATTAGTCTCTTGTCTTAAGATGTGCAGCTGTGTCTGCTGACTCCTGAAAGTGATTGAATGTGACTAGATTTTCTGAGCCCTATGGCGCTGCAGAGCGCGGAGGGTAATTTGACTCTGTATATTCACATTGCTTACTGGAGGCGTATTCATGTCCAAGGGCTACAGTTCCCATCTGTCTCACAGCAGGCAACATCAGCACCCTTTTCAGTCAGACCCAGAGCTGTTTTCTGTCTAGTAACTGTGACCTGACTTTGTTTCCAGGGCAGAGGGAGGACTTGGGTGAAGCCAGTGTCAGCCTAGTGTTCCAGGTCTCTTGTGGTGTGAAAGGGTCCAGCACCATGGCTTTCCCTACAGCTCAACTTGGCTCTCTTTGATCCCATACATAAGCAGTGGGCAACTGGTGAGTGTGGATCCGAGTTCACACTCTCACAGTACACACAGATCTGAACATCTATGTTGTTCTGCTGCTATATGGAGCAGGAGAGAACTGAAATACTTTTGGAAAAAAGCACAAGACCTGAAGTTATTGCTTTTTGTGGATTCCTTCAAGGGATGGTGGAAGAAACACAGCTCTGTCTCCTGTGCAATGCTGCAGTGGTTTTTTGCTGTTGCAGAGAAGGAAACTCCCCAGTTTGGACCTCATTTTGCAGATCTCTTTCAGTCATTGCTACCAGCTAAGTCTCCAACTGGCCCAAATTTTGCATTTCAATGGAAAGATCTCTATAAGTTAAGTTTTGTTTAAAAATATATGTTTTAACACAACACATATGCTTTCAATTTTTATAAAAATGTATTGGCATATTTATTCTATTTTACTTGCTTCATGGTTCTTTTCAAGTCAAAGCTTTCTTTTTCCAGAAGAAGGAAAGCTGCTCATATCATCATCTGCTTTATACTAGGGCCGTTTACTTTTTTCTTTTAGTATCTTTTTTCACTCACTCTTTGTGGGTGTGTGCAAATTTCATTTTCTAGTGCAGTAGTTCTAATGTGCCCTCATCTCCCTGCTTTGACATTCAGCTGCTCTGCTTCTCTGAGATTTTTGCTGTTTCCATATTTATCACTTTTAAATATACTGTCCTTCCTTTCCCTTTCCTTTCACTGTCTTTTCAGAGCACTCGATTAACCCAGTTTTGATTGCTGGTATTTATGAATTGTTATCTTATCCTCTGGAAGAAGGAAGAGAGAAATACCATCAAACCTCTGAACTCCATGTGTTTGCCCCACACATTCTGCCGATCTATCAAAATCTGCATTAATACTCACAAAAGAGCCTGAGGCCAGAGCCATCTGCATCTTTTGCCTCTATTCACAGCTTCCTCCAGACAGTGCCCTGTGTCTCTCTTTTATATGCCTTTTGCTCTGGTCCTGCCCTGTGCACCCTTTGGGGTAGGAAGGGGATTGATATTGCAAAAGATGTATAGAAAACAAGGATTAACGGTTGAGTGTAAGACAGTTCATGTTATTTTTTCAGACTGTGCCTGTACATTAAATCAATTGTACTACCAAGAGGAAATACAGGGATTATGCATCACTGCAACGGCATTATTATTTGCAAAACAAAAAGCAAAAGCAAAAAAAAAGAAATGAGGACATCACAGAGGGCACGTTTACTTCAGTTTTTGAAGGCTGTCTCATATGATAAGGTATGACATGACATTTTAAAGCTTTTGTTTGAAAAAATTCATCACAGATCTGTATGTATTTTTAGGCTAGTTACAATTGCACTCCTATGAAAGTCTGAATGTGCATCTGTTAAAGTCGCTATGTACTAAAATCTTGCTAAAAATTCAGCACCCTCACAGAAATACGAGGGCTGGGAAGCAAGCCCAGGGAAATGATACAGAGTTGTTCTTTTCAGTGATCTTGGCACAGGTCAGCTGGTCAGATAGTTTCCTGAATAAGATAAGCAGATGAAGAGGCTTCCCACTTTTGCAGATATTTCATCTCTTTCAAAAGGGTTGCAAGACACTAGGGTTAAAATACTTATAGATATTTTTACTTCAGAGCTTCAATCATTCCCCATTGTCATGGGCACAAAAACAGAAAATCTCAACAATTTTATAAAGGTCACTGTGAACATAACTTTGCTGTCAACAGATAACCATTCTGGCTTGAACAGGGAGAGAAACTAGCCTTTTAAATTACACCTTGACACAATTAATCCAATAATGAATAAGGTTGTACTGTGTTGCAATTCCTCCCTGGCAGTTTTCTTAGTTCCTTCTGGCCAATGACCTTGCTTCTCCTGCAAAAATCAAGCAAGGTCAGTGCTTCAGTGATAAATACTGTTACCAAAGCCGACTGGGACAATTCAGTACAATCACACAGGTTGTGTTAGCAGGTGTTAGTAAAATTGAATTCCGTGGATTTGTCAATTGTTCCACATGCCAGGGTGGTTAGAGACTTATTAGTTGAGTGCTGCACTGGCCATTGGCATATTCTGGCCTTGTTTTTAAAAACAGGAGATGACTCTGTGAGGACAATGTTCAAGAAGTAAGTTCTGATGAACAGCATAGGATTATTGAAATGTTGGTGTGCTCTATACTACAGAAACATGGAGCAGAGGCAGTTCAACACCACACCAAAACCAGCTACTGCATCTACGAGCTGTGACATGCAGGACAAAAACCAAAAAGCCAGAAGCCTGGGTGTTGCAGCTGCAAGGTTCAGGACTGCAGCAGTGCAAACTTTACACTTCTTGTCACTCAACCTTGTAGCTCAGCAGTGAGTGCCCTGCTGAGACTGTCCAGGTGGCTGCTCAGCATGCCTGCACTGCCAGCATTGCTGGAGCATCTGTCACACTGGGACTGACACACACAGGGAACCTGGGCCCACAGCTCTGGGGATGCAACACCAAAAAAGCCAGAAAATGTCTCAAAATGGCCATCTCTTACATACCCATGGGGTTGAGCTATGACTAAGAAACACCAAGATGATAGAAAGCTCATTCTGTGCAGAAGTACCTTGGTTTTATGGAGTTGAATAGCTGGATCCAAGATAATACCTAATTATTCTAATACTAAAGAATAAAAGCAGGTTCTGTAGCATAACAATGTGACCAATAACTTATGAAGTGCACAGTGGGAGAGGAACCACTTTATATACAAACCTAGGTGTCCATTGCTTTCCCCTTCAGGAAGAAGTTCATGTTTCCATGTTCCAAAAGAAGATCTTCAGTTCATGGGAGCTGGGCTATAGACTAACCTAGATAGAAATTATTGCCTGATGCTCCTTTGGAAAAGGTGCAGAAAAGAGTATGAAATCTGTCTGACCCTGTCAAGTGAGAAAAGCAAGGGCATATTTCCAAGTGGCTGGCCCACCAGGCTCATATTGACCTATGTCCCTGCTGTCATGTCTCTGTATGTAAGAGACTATTGCTATCTTATGAGAACTGTGTTAGGCCAGACTTGAGTGCAGGGGTTCAATAACACCTTGTCACTGCAGTGGGCTCTGTGACCCACAATTTCTTGTGAGCTCAAGAGGAACTGGCCAAAATGTTGTACCCACAAGGCTCTTCAAAGCAGTGCTGGATGAAAGAGAGAGTAGCCCTATCTTCTGTTCCTAATGCAAGGGGCTGCATTTTTGCAACTCTGAGGGAGATGATTTGGAAGGGAATGAAGAGATACTGCAGACCCATAATTCCAAAACACGAGTTTTGCCATGTCCCTATGGCACCTGGTCCTTTCCAAGCCCCGCTGAGCAGCCTGATTTTGGCTGGGTGATATGCAGAGGGATTAGGGGCTTTTCCAGCGCTATTGATTTTCCTGTGCTGATGTATTCCTGTCCAGGCCCTGTGCTATCTCTGAATCCTGCCATTCAAAAAATGAATGAAATAAGGTCTGTTTAGAACTAATTAAAAATGCAGTGCATTTAGAAATAAGCCAAGTCTTAAAATATTTTAAATCTTTGTATATTTAAAACTGATTAAGATGGTGATTTCTCATTTAGAAATGTCTGTTAATAAAACCCTGTTCATTTCTTACTCCCCATGAAGAGTTTAGCAAATGAGAACACCATCCTGTGGAGAGTTGTGTGTTGATTTGCGTCTTCCTCCTATTTTCCTCACCTGTGCTGTCTACCTTGCGTCATTAAAAACTCTGTCCCCTGAGCTCAGGAAATACAGGAGAGTTTCTAAAATGGGAATATTCTAGACTCTGGACTGGGATCAAGGAATGGAAACAGTCTTCGCTTATTGAACAGTTTTTTCCAACAGCAGAAGAGCAATTCATGAATCATACAAGTGCTGGCAAAAATAAATACACTTGATCCAATAATGATGAGCTCACTCTGTGCCTTTCCGACATAGGATCTTTTCAGCAGTTGCCTTCCTGTGAGCCTAAAACCATCCATCTGCAGACCTGCAATGTTGTTTGTAAGGCATCATGACCTGGTCATGGGAGGTCCAAGGGAGGTGTTGTGCAGTCAGATGCTGATGGGGAATGCAGGGTCCTCTCAGCACCCTGGGAGGAGCTACTATGCTAGGGCAGCTGGAGATGGGGGTATGGCATGGGGTGCTGCCCCAGCCTTGTCAACAAGCCTCCAAGACTGCCAGTCCCAACCCCACCCCAATGGAATTGTGAGTGATGCTGCCCCTGTTCTGTATGAAAGGTAGCCCTGGGGATTTGATGGATACTCTGACACCCTTTCACTTAGGAACTCAATGCCTGCTTCCAATCAAAACTTGAAGCATAGATGGAAAATGTTCAGGCTGGTAAAATCTTGATGTTCCTTGTAAGGCAGTTGTTTTATTTGTTATATATATTGTTTAATAGTGTGATATCTATTTGGACTTAAACTATATAAAGCCCTTAGTTGCCCTATCGTGCAAGAGTGATTACTGTAATCCAGCAGCATTACAATAATCACACAAAAGGGACTGTCACAAACAAAAAGAAAACTCTTCCTATATCTTTATTGTTCCAGGGATTAACATAATCCCCTTTTGGAATAACATGACTGTTTACCAATTTTCTTACTAGGAATTAGATTAGGATTGTCAGAGTCACCAAATGGGAATGACACATATACTGAGAGATGAATTTCAGCATACAAAAATATATGTCAGTTTCAATTTTCAAAGTAGCATTTTCAATTTTATTTGAGTACTTCTTTACAAAAGAAAAAGAAGTGGAAAGAAATTAAATATCCAGATCAAAATACTTTATTTAACTGAAACATTTAATTTTGGCTCATACAGTGAATTAAGAGTCAATTTATCCAACTGTTCTGATGATGTTACTATTTTGTTGGAATTCAAAAAATAATTACTTGGGATATTTGAAACCTGAGGCTATTGATTCCCTGATTGCTAAAAATGTAAGCCAAATTATTCCATAAGAATTGCATTAAAACCCTTAATTATCCAAATTTTCGCTGTGACAAAATACATTGTCCTCAGCTGACATATGAAAAAATGAAGACAGAAAAGTAATTTTAAGACAGGATTGCTCAGGACAAATGAGTCAGTACTTCAGTGCAGATCAGGAAACAGTGTCTTTCCTGTTTTTGCTCTCATGACTTTATTCTTCAAGACTATGACATATCTCACATTATTATACTGTCTTCTCCTTGAAGCCAAAAATAATGGATTAAATCAATAAGGTAGAGAGAAATCACAATAACAGGTAGAATAATGCTTCATTAGTTTTGTCTGTGCAGGTAGAGGGCAGGAAACACATTGGCAGAGAGCATGATCTCTATGCATAAGAAAACTGACAGCAAAATTCTGGGATATGTAAAGAAGTGCTCCATTAAAAGAAAAGGTTCAAAGTCACAAACATTACTTCAAGCAGAACAAGGAAAAGGTTCAGTTTTTAAAGACTCTTGAAAGCAGGAACAAAAGCTCTTTTTAGAGGGGAAATTGATTAACCTTTCTACTGGCATGAAGCTTAAACTATCAAATAGATACAAGAACTGAGAGTCAGATAAACCTAGGAAGTCACTGCTGAGGTGGTATTCAGTACCATTTCAGTAAACATATTGGTTGAAATTTTCACTAAGAACCAGAGAGAAAAAAGGGAGCAGGTCTCAATTTTGATCTCACAACATGAGTAGCTATGTGCTTTCTGAATACTAATAAAGCACACATTGCAGTTTGTTTGATTTGCATTCTTTTTAAATTATGTTGGTCTTGTACTTCTAAAAATTCCTACATGCATTATGTCTAGTATGTAAACTAGCATTGAAAAATTCTAGGTTGAAATAAACTACATTTAAAAAGGAAAAAAAAATTGACTGTTCTGTTTGGGTGAATGAAAGTTACTTCTTTTTCTGACAAATCAATATTTTAAAACCTATACATGGAAGTTAAAAAATGCAGACAGTTCTTTTTCAGCAGAGTGCCTGTAAAGTGCATGTTATGGTGAATGTGTTGGTGAAAGCCCAGCTACTTTTTCTACTTGAAATTTTCTCAGTATGGGGTAATTCTTTACAGATGCCTAAAAGTGGGTAATTCTGTCTCAGGTGGCCATCTAGCTGCTTCCTGGAGCCAACACCAAGAAATTGTCACCTCTGCAGAATAGCTCATCCAAGTAAAAGAAATCTGTATCTGAACTGTAGGGAAGGAGATGCTCTCTGAAGTGTCCCTCCTTCATCTTGTTAGGTAGAATTTGGAAGTTCAGATTTTAAGTTTTGGATGTTAGGAGTACATCTCTTGAAGAATGAAGGCTTAAGGCTAGGATTTGTATTTCCTCATATGATCTCCACTTAAGGAAGTGAATAGTGGATTTGTGAGTAAAAGCTTTTATTTAGTTAGTTTTCCCATCTCTCTTTGGGAGACCACATTTGACAATGTTCATTCTACAATTCAAACAACACTGGGAAAAGATTTAGGTTTACAAAGCACAAAATTATGTATTAGATAACAATGTGTTCCCATCCCAAAATCACAGAAACACAGAATAGGTCAGGTTGGAAGGGACCATAGTCATCCTGTCCAACCTCCCTGCTCAAGCAGGGTCACCCTACAGCACATTGCACCACTCAAACCCAAAGGCAAGTTAGTGGAAGTTACAAGAAATCTCAGCCTTTATTTGATTCCTAAGGTAGCATTCTTTTGCAAGAAAAGAGCTGGCCAAAATCAAATGAAAATATAAATTCATTATTTATCTAGCCTAAATTTACATATTAGCAAGATTTGTCATAAGGTAATATGAGTAAGAACATATGTTTACACTAATGAATTTTTGATCTCTTTCTTTAAATGTCATTACTGTATTTTAGCACTGGTCTCAGTAAAGCCCAGATCTAATTTGTTCAGAAGTCCACTGTTTTTTTTAAAGTTCTCGGTATTTGTATTGCAATAAGGATGGATAGCACAATTTTACATTGCACTATTTTAAGAAATGTTGTATTGTGAAGTATTTTATATAGAAAAAACTCTGTGTTGCAAAAGTTTAAAAATGCTTTGTAATTGTTTTTACACATAAAACAAAGGAAGAATAAATCAAACTGAATTATTTTTCTGGTTGTGATAATATCTGTTGTTTTATTACTGTTAATTATATCATTTTTACCTATCTCACAGACAGAAGATCCCTAATCACAGGACAGTTCTCATAATACATCTCTCCTCTATCTGAACAATTTCAGTCCTAACAATCCATGTCTTTATAATGCTCAAGGAGAAAAACATCTTAGGTAATATGTAACTGTATATGAAAAAAATGGTTTGTGCTTCCAAAATATGCCAAATTGCATAATAGAGATTTTTTTCCCTATTATTCAGAATTGGCCTATAAAAGGCCATTTATTGTAGGGAGGAAAAAGGCTAGGTTAAAAGGAGTGTTCTCTAATTGAAAAAATATTCTTTTGAAGTTTCCTTAAAAAAAAGGGTTGATTTTAATATGAAGTCAAGACTAAAACAAAATTAATATGTGTAAAAAAGAAAAAAACCTGCCACCAGAAACCAATTTATTAGGACATGATCTTTTACTGATGTAAAATTAACATTAATCTAATCTAATCTAATCTGTTCATAAATCTGATCGTAATTCCATTCCAGATATGGTTAAGTGGATGTGCTCTTGCCTCTGTTGTCAGCTGAAGATCTTTACAGATATCTGGCCTCTTGGCGAAACTTACATGTAGGATATTTAAATTACAAGTCCTTATTTCCTTGGACATAGAAAGGGGTTGATAAGAACAGGTTATATAGAAGCAAGTAGGTGTTTTTGGAGATGATGTATGGATATCCAGTAATAGTGGATAAAGAGTATTCTAAAGCTGTGTACCTAATTAATTTGAGCATCTCCCAATAGTAAAAGGAATTATAAAGGAAGGAAAAGTCTTTAACTGACTTCCACATTTGTCCTTTTATCAGGGCTTCCCTAAGGACAGCCACAACAACAACACACCTTTCACCTGGTGAAAATAACTGAAAAGTATCAGTACTGATCACATTTTAAATAAAGGAGAGAGATGTTTTCAGGATATTTTTTGGGCCACTGCCAAGGTGTTCTTAGAAACAAAAGTAGAGACTTTCTGTGACCTTAGTGATTTATTCAAGAGTTTTGCAAATATAACGAATACCAGGGATGAGAAGACCAAAGTTTGTAGAACAGTGCAGTTCATGACATCGTCCATCAAGAAGCTATGAAGATGGGAGGTAGAAGTGTCAAGAGTTGCAGAAGTTTCCAGGACAATCTCTGTCCTACTTCATAAGCTGTGGATGGGATAGGGTCACCTACAAAAGAGCAGGAGCCTCACAATTGAAAACTACCTATCCTAGAAAGAAGGTGCTGGCAGTTTGTTGACAGTTTGCTAACTAGGTTGCTCAGATCCTGCATGGAAACTCAGCACTTGGCTTGTTCAGTACATGCAAAACAACTGAGTGGTTTGGCAAGGTCAGTCATGGTATCTTCCCAAAGGAAGGGCTGTTTACCCAAGGTATTTTGGCTTTTTGCCCTTTCATTTACTTTATATATATATATAAATTTGAAATTTCATGATAGCAGGTTGTGTCAAATGTCCTGTGGTCCTATCTGGCTTGGATAGTTGTAAAGGGAGGTCATTCATCTCACCTGGGCAACAGGTCAATTAGCAGCAACAATAGCTTCAGAAAAAGCTGAATTCATATTTTGCTTCAAGGGTTCTAATTTAGACAGGAGAATAAAATTTTGTGTCACAGGCAAATATGTTTAGACTGATGAAAAGGGAAAAAATCCATATATGAAAAAGATTTTATTTAAATTATAATTATTTTGTTTGACAAAGCAGATAATCTCCTATACTTGGGGGAGTCTTCAGACTTGGAATGAAAGAACCTGAGGTCTTTTACAGTGGTAAACAAGCGGGAGAGGAACACTTCAGTTTTTACTCTCTTGACTCTCTCATAGTTCTATGTTTTCTGCATGCCATGTGTTCTTTAACTCAGACAAAGTAGGAAAGGTCATGAATTTCACAACTTTTGTTTTCTGAACCATTTACCCAAAGGTTTCAAGTGGCAGGTATCTCAATGTGGCAATCTGACTCACCAGACTGGGACCTATAAGCAGCTGCAAATGGTTACTATTTTGTGGCTTTTTAGTGTTTGGTTGCACACAACCCAGAATATTTTAAGCTATTAACCTATAGCTATAACCCAGAATATTTGAAGCTATTAACCTGTTGGGCTATGGTGGACACATCTTCAGTCAAGAGTGCAGTGAGAAATTGCAGAGAAATTGCAGTGTCCTCATGTGTAGAGACCAGCATAGATAAACAGTGCTGTGGCATCACCACTGAAGGCTGTGAAACAGGATTTGATAGCCAAAGCAAGTACCCTACTAGTACCCAAACTAACAGTTCTCAGCTTCCTATGATATTGTTCTTATTGGAGCTCCAGGCTTTCTGTTCATTTGAGAATTAGAAGGGCAAATTTTCCTTTTGCACTAAATGACATCTAATAACATAATAGTGCCTGAAACAGCCTCTAGTCAGGCATAACTATACAGGCTCCAGGATCAGCTTCTTTCCCTCAGCTGCCTCTTCCTATTATTAGCAAGAACTTAATATTTGTCAAACACGTATGGGTGTATTCTCATACTCAGGCACACACCATGCTTTGTGATTGCTTTTTGCTTTAGTAAAGAGATCAAAAAAAGGGGTAAAAATCCTACCTAGGCTTTAAAAAATGCAACCCAACCAATAAAATCAATAAAATGAGGAACAGAAAGGGAACAGCAAGGAAGAAATCTGGTCCAGCTCTGCAGTAAGAGGAACAACTCTGCCACTGTACTCAACAAAAGCAATGGGCCCTGTATGTTTATTATTAAATGCATATTATTTCAAGGATACACTTTAGATTTAAAACTGATATTACACAAAAGGGGGTTTGGTTGTAAAATAAATACAGGTTTAAAGATGCAAAACAGATAAAAGCTTTCGCTTGGTAAGTCAGTGTCTGGGAGTTTGCTTTCTGTTCAGCTGTGATGTCTGCCCTTACCTCCTGGCACACAACCAGCCTCATCCCAAGCATCCCAAATCAGGGCCAACCTTATAGGTATTTTCCATGTATCCTGTCTTTTCAAAGGAAAAGAATTTAATAGTTTTAACAAGGACTGTTCTGTGTCTGTTGATTAGAGAATGGGCCTGAACCTGTTTGATTTACTAGTGTATATATATATATATATATATATATGCATTAAAATTTTCCATCTACAAGTGGGGCCTGATGTAGGACCTGTATTTAGTAGAGACTGATTTAGCTTTGTAGCAAATACAAGGTCATAGCTATGCTAATGCTGAAGGGGTGATCTGAATATAGTTTGTCAATCTTTTGTAGTTTCCTTCTGACAGTTTTGAGACTCAGAGAAATTCATGTGTGAGTTTAGAGATGTCCATGTTGGGTAATACTGTAGGAAAAAAAAAAACTGCTAGTCTTGCTTTATTTGACTCAGCCCTCTGGAAGAAAAACACATCCCAGGGGACATCTCAAGGATACACAGTGAGTTGCAGTCTACTGACTACAAAAGCCTTTCCTAATCACTTTTCATGCTTCCCACAGAAATATTTCCTAGGTGCTGAAAATAATGTTTTGGCACGTTTCCATTTAAGTCTGCAAATTTGCAACCAAGTTTAAATTTCTGGGAGAAAGTTAATAATTTTTTCCTAAATGGACCTTGTTTTTATAAAGATTGTATATCACTGAACAGAAAAAGAACAGTGATTTTTTTGTGTAAATGAAAGGTCATTTATGAGTATGAATCTCACTCTGGGCAGCTCAGAAAGGCCATGATCTGCATGACGAACGGCATCCTTCTCAGGGCATTTCTCAATTTTTAGTGAACTGAGAGCAAGCAAAAGGACATCTGGAGACCCCCACCTTTTATTTTGGAAAAGCATCCGTGTTGTGACACAGATCAGTTTTGCTGAGCAAAATAATTGGTTATGAATATGATTGATGTACCTAATTTGGCTAATGCTTGGTTTATTTCAGGGCAATGTTTACACAAATTATAATAACTTTCCAAACATCTTGCATCTGTTGCTTGCTTCCTTTGAGGATCTTCTACTTCCCTCTGTTACAACAGTAATTGGGAACAAATCAGCAGGAAGGAAATATACTCCCTGGTTTAGCTAAGACTATAATGTTTGTTTAAGTTAGTGATGCGTGAGTGGTTTGCTAAAGATTAATTTTAAAGGTCACTTCCTACTTGGAAAGGAGCCTGTAATAAGCTTTTCTTCAAGTGAAGAGAGCTTTTTCTTCAAAATTTTTATTCTGGGTGGTCTGCTTTATTCCCAGCTCCCACAGAAGTCAATGGGAAGGGATGTTCCATTGTCACCAGGGGACACTTCTGGCACTTTGTGAAAACAAAGAGGGTATTTCGAGGAGAGAAGGTAGGAATGGAAATATTGTACAGTTTGTACATATATGAAAAGGAGCACCTTTACCAGTCTTGTTAGGACAAAAAATAAAGAATCTAGATCCTTTAATTATGTACAGTAAGAAAGAATTAAATAAAGCTTTGAGGAAATGGATGAACTGATTTAGCTAATCCCCAAGTGTTTTTCATATTTTAGGAGAAATATAGCAGGAGGGTTCTGGTGGGTGTTTGTATCTCACACTCATTGTGGAAAATGTTACTTCCTCTAATAAGCATTTGTATTTGTTTGGTAATGAATGGGCCTCACAGGAATGTATAGCACACATTCATTTCAAGAGGGAGGGAATGTGTTTTTAACATACTCAGATTTGCAAAAAAACCCAAAAAGCTTCTCAAGGATATGGCCAGAATTTTTTGAGTTCTTTTTTGAAAGTCAGAGCTATTGAATGACATTTAAGCAAATATAAATTCTGTGATTCAGATCTACTCTTTTGAAAAAGGGTTGATATAGTTAGGGCAGGTAAATCACAGTGACCCTGAAACTGTTGCATGATATATATCTGTAGCACAGAAGGGGAACACAAAAAAATCAAACCTTTGGTTTGGGTCAAAAAAAGAGCATCCCAGCAGTTATTAAGTACATGACAATTGGGGAGGCATATGTAGGAGGCAAAAAATTCCAAATGGAGAGCAATCTGTGGTCAAGATTTGCTCATGTATCATCATAATATTTTCTGCAACATTACAGGACTTAAATAATCCAGTCTGAACACTGTATCCAAAATACTGGATATTGTGAGTAGTCTCTTCTCTTCAATGGCAGTTTCTGTATTTCCCCTTCCAATGAATTGGATAGAGTGAGGTTCTTTCAAAGATTTTGAATATTTATCTCTCTCTAAGCACTGTACAAGGATTTTTTATCCCTATGTCAGAACAGGCAATTGCTGGTAATTTACTGACATTTTACAATTGTGAACCTAAAATTTTCAACACCTAAGCCCATTTCAGACCTGGTCTGAATAATTTTTGAAGTTAGGATTCAAATTATTTATCTGTTTCTCAAAGTACTATCTTTGCTCCAATATCTTTTTACCATCTAAAAAGCTTGTATTTAACCTGATTTTTGAACTAAGGCACTTGCATTTGCACAACTTTGTACTTGCAATAGTAGTTACAGACATAGTGACAGAGCTATTGCAATAGAGAAGCCTCAAGTTTGCAATATGTCCATTAACTAAAATCAGTGAGTGTTTGTGCTGTGGATTATGTAGTAACAGTATTTATGTGTCTTCTATTGGCATGGGGTAGCTTTTTCAAGTCCCCACATCTCTCCTTGACCAATGGAATTATAGACTTTGTATTCTCAATTGAAATTCACAAATTTTTGTCACAGGAATGTGACTGACAATTTTCATAGTGGTCACAGCACTATAAAATGGAATGAAACTTATATAAAATCTCTGTTTAAGTAATGTTGGTAGTATAACATATATAAAGTATATTGCTAACAAAAATATAAACAGCACTATAAAATGGAATGAAACATATATAAAATCTCTGTTTAAGTAATGTTGGTAGTATAACATATAAAGTATATTGCTAACAAAAATATAAATAAGTATATAAAGTATAGTGCTAAAAGAAAATATCACCAGTATATTTAATTAACCCCAAACTCATTGCTTTGAGAATAAGTGGGTTTATATGCTGGAGATGCCAGAGCAATGCACTTGCAAGGACCTTATTAGATCAGCAGCATTTACAAAGCATCCAGTGCTGTGACAGCATCTAAGAATCTACTCTTTTTTTAAACAGCAAGAGTTTAATATAAAATTCTTCTATTTCCCATAATGAATTTGAATTCTGTCATGGAGGTATTTTACCGAAAGATGTAGCTGAGCCCCTGAAGGAGGTAACCTGCATAGCAAAATGCAGTCATGAACAGAAGGGCTTGCTGAAAAAATAGGGAACTGCATCATAATCTCGCACCTGCACAGCACTTGGCACCAGCCCAAACCTCTGCATATGACAGTAATTCACTATTTCCTCTTGTCCTTCCTGCCCCAGAACCCTTAATCCTGACCGTTTGCATTCATCAGGCAGGAGATTATTCCTAGCCTGTGCAGCAAAGGAAACATAAATAAATCTCACAAACAACTAAAGCTGACTGTGAAAGTAGTTGTCTAAGCCTTTTCACCATTTATTACACAATAAGAGGATTCTACATCAGTGGTTCACTGCATTTTGTAATCTGTTATAATTCCTCTCCTACAAATCTTGTATCTAAGAACCTCTCTTCCACAGATAGATATAATGTATACTCAAACATGAGAAAACACAATTATTAACAAGGGAAATTTACTGTCTCTGACTTAAAACAGTTGAAAGTTATGGAAAAATATGGAAATCAAATGCTCTATTAGCCAAGGTTGTTGTTTCAATATTTTTAAATGTAATACACAAAAATATTTGACCACATTTGAAAACACTGTATGCAGTACGTGTACGATTATTCTCTCCGACTATAAATTTAAAATTTGTCATGATGATATCTTTGTTAATTCACTCAGCAAATGATCTAAAACAATAAATTTAAGATTTTTTTTTTTTTTTACTAGAATATCCCATTCTGCAAGGAAAAAACCCAACCACCTACTCTACTAGTTCAATACATCTAATTTTTAGAAATCAATATAAGAGAGGTGAATGTTAACCCTGCCAGGGGAACATGATAGTGACATGCAAGGGCCTGTCATTCCCTGTCAACTAAACCTCCCCCATTAAATGCTAGATCTCCAGCTGGAGGAAATGCTGAGCCATAATGAACAGCAAACATCCAAAATAAGAGAAAGACTATTTCACATCTTATTCTGACATTGCAAAATTTAGACAAGTGAAAAATATAATTAATTTAGAAGAACCATTTTTTAGAAGAACTTTTTATTAACCCTGCAGACTCATGCCTTCCTTGCTCTGTGACAGATTCCCCGTTGGAGGTTTAAACTTCTGTGACAAAACCTGAACTCAGGTGAATGATGATGAGGTATCAATTCTTGTTGCCCAGGCTGACTACTTTTCAGGGTAATAGTCTTTTATGTCATGGCCTGCAAATATATTTTTGTCTTTGCATAGAGGGCAAGTTCCAGCAAAGAGACAAAACTCTTCCACTGACTTAAGTGGTCTGACAGGACCAAGAACATATTTGACAAAGCCTTGAGCCAAAGACCCTTGTGAGAGATAATAGTGCTAAACATTTTTGACTATTAGATTTTTTCAAAATTTTGAATTAATTTGTTTATTCTTCTAATCAACAATCCTCTGTCTGCAACCCCCTTAATCTGTCACTGTCAGGGAGCATAAGTATCTGCCTATCAAGCTTTCAATGGCATTGCCATGGTGCATCAGTGTAGGGATCCTCTGTTTTCATCTGATATGAGTCAGATGCCATTAGCTCAATGGGAAAGGATCTTGACAGCTTGCTGCTTCCTTCAGGGGCTTTGCACAGTGACAGGAGAAGCCCAAAGCCAGACTGTGCAGGGGAAGGAAGTGATGTTATTCATCTCATGCATTTGTGGGCATGAAAGGGATTGTCTTGGACTGCCCTTAAGATTAGATTTTTCCACCAGAATTGTGTCAATTTAATTTCCTTATGTGAATTTTGAAGGATTATATAAATTTGCTTTTCTGCATTCAATTTTTAACAAAAATAAGAAAGGGCTCTGGAGTTTGTGAAGATTATTAGCAGCATGAGGATAAAAAAAGAACCGACATTCCCTCAGCTCCACCACAGCCTAAGTGAAGAAAATTGTTAATATCAGAGTTCAAAATACAGAACATACAAGCTCTGCAGGGTTTGCTCAGCTGACAGCAAGAACATCCTGAGCATATTTGTTCGAGGGAGAGGCAGTCTGCCACGGGAGATTAGCTTGTCAGCAGTGAGCAGGCTACAGCCAAACGTTTCCCTTCTCAGTGACCACAAGAAAAGGATGCAGAGGGAGGGCAGCTGTGGCCACAATCCTGCAGAGGTTGGTGCTCCGAGTCAGACTGCCCAAGGCTACAGGACACCAGCTGCAGCAGGGCTGCCATAAAGGGGGATTGCAGCTTGCTACTCTGGCATGTCTGTCTGCTGAAAGTAATTTTTTTCAAAGACGTGTTATAAACATGAATTGTTCAGTGCCTGCTTGTCAGTATTATAGTCCCACTTCAGAAAAAAATGATGGGATACATGTTGTACATATTCCAGTTCCACACCACATTTCTTCAGCTCTTTAATCAAAGCGCTGTTACTGAAGACAATGAAGTCAGCCATTTTTTGTTCCATTTCCTTAAATTCTGTTTATTTTTCATTTAAGTGAAAATCAAAATAATTTTCGTTTTGCATTTTTTTCATTGCCATTGCAGGAAACATGCTTTGCCCCCAGAGATCCAGGAATTTAGTGACTTTTCTCTCTTACCTCACAAAACCTAACTCTTCAGTAATGCTTCATGGAGTGTTTCAGAGAGGCATCAAGACATGGGGGAGCTGGACTCTGAGCAGCATGCACCCTGTGGCCTTTTCCTAAAGCTAACATACAAAGAGTGCAGCGTTAACCAGGGGCATTTCTCTGTTTGGAAAAATAATATTTTTCCATTTTGAAAGCACATAGTGTTAGAAATAGTAAATGTAGAGTAGAAATAAGTGTGGCCTCCACCTTGGGAATTTAAGATGAGATGTGAGCTGGTGCTGGGTCTATAGAGTCCCAGAGATTTTACAGCTAAAACCTAGAAGAGTCAAACTATATTTTGTCTAGCCCTACAGTTTAGTTTTCTTAGTACAGTAGCTACTGTGATTTATAGAATTCATCTCATAAATCATGGATTTTATGATGATTCATAATCACTAGAACCAGGATTAAAGTATTCTTGATAAATGAATTAATTCTGTAGGTTGCTAGGAATTGCTGGTTTCAGCTGCTTGAATCTGTCCTTTATGTTGACTGTGAATTGGTATTTAAAAATCCATGTGTACATGCAGAAGGGACATCTCAAGTGAGGTCTTCATGATTATAATGGTGCCTCTGGCTATGTTACAGTTAAGTCAAGTGTGTGCTTCCATCATGAAGTGTGTTTTTCTTGTGTATGTACTTTACCACATAAATAAAGTCTTAAGTGCTTTGAAACACTCTATAGTGTTTCTAAATAATAATAATAGAAAATGATAATATTTCTAAACCTTAGAATTAGAAAAGGATTTTTAGGAATGAATTTTTTTGATGAAAATTTTGTCTGGTTCTGTACAGTCTGTACATAGAAGGTATAAAATCCAAAGTTTATTGTTTAAAATGCTTTTTCACTCTTGACTAGCTCAAAATGTAATCAATTTGAAATATTTATCAGTTCTACATGTACTAATCCATTAAGTGTTTTTGAACCAAAACATAAACCCAATGAAATAATTAGACTTAAATATATGCTTCCTCCCTTCCCTCCATTCTGTTAAGGCTCATAATCTGGAAAAAATATTATGCACAAGTCTGGTCCATATTTTAACATTACCAATACATTCCTGCTGATGTTTGTGCATCTCTACAGTGAGAACTTGTCCTCAGGGATATGTTTACATTGCAGCCAAATGTTTAACCTCAGAATTTATAGAGTTTAAACTCTTTAGGCTGGGGAGTAATCCTGCTCTGTTGTGTCAGTGTAGACCCCAGCTGATGTTAATCTTAAAAACATGCATGTAGAGATAGCTTTGTCATAGCATGTGAAAAGCTCAGTAGAACAGCCAGACATCCTGTTCCTCACACTTGCTATGGTGAATTTAGAGCAGAGGAGTCTACAAGTGCTGTACCCAACACTTGGATGAAAACGACCATCTAATTCTGTTAACAAACACCTCAAGATACACTTTAAGGAATACTTTTATGCGGGGTATTGCTCATCTATTTCTGGACATGACTGAATTGTGCAATTATGATGGAAGACATGACTGATAAGTTGTATAAATTTGATGGTATGGAGGAGTTGCTTCTGAGCCATAAATATATTTCTCCAAATATGCATTTATCTTTGGTATGAGCAATTAGAATATTAAGGCAATTTTTAAATTATAATTTTATTATTATACTTTTGAAACTGGCTTTGGAAACTTTGGAGAAGTACTATGAACCAATGGTTTAAAATTATGGTACATACAGTTACAGCTGTAATTACAGTGCATGGAAATGGCAATGAAAAATCTTCCTATACTGCTAGTACATATCTAAATATTCTGAAAATGCCATCTTCTACTTCACAGAGGTTATAATTCATACAATGTCAACCTTATTCTCCATTGTCATGTGTTCTGTATGCTCAAGCAATGTTTTAAAAAAATGTTGCTGTTCTGTGAGAGCACCTCATGCTCTATTTCTGTGTCCATAATGTACATAAAAGTGTGTGGACAATGGAAACAGGGGTTTTGTATAAATATATGCAGTCTTTTCAAATTGTGGGTCAATTGAAAGACGTTTTCACCAGGACCTTTGCCCATTTTTATTTTATAGAACCAGGACTGCTTTCTAGGCTTGAGAAAGGTCATCAGACACCTTTTTGTCTGAAACAGTGCTAACCTGAAATTGTCTCAACTTCTGTGAGCCTCCTCTAATCACACCTGTTTAGGAGAGCTTTGCAAGTGACTGTGAGGAAGCTCACTGGGCATTTAGGGCTAATTGGCTTCCACTGACACAGGAAAATGTTGAGAGTGTTTCATGAAACCAGCACACTGATGAATTTAACACAATAATCACTCCATATTTCAGCATGCATATTTCTAATTTCAACAGCATTCATTTAACTTTTCCTGGTTGTTCCTTGACAGTTGTAAGCATTTTCCCTGTCACCTGCTACTGTTTTTATTTCCATACGGATTTAAGAAATGGCAGTGAAAGAAGTCAAGGTCTTCAGTCAAATTTTGAAATCTCAGATTCAGAAACTCCCCCTAGAAATTCACAATATTCACATTATAGATTGTTTCACTCTACAGGTGATGAAGAGCTGCTTGGCTCAGGGAAAGTCTTGGTAGGGCAAACATATTAAGTTTGTAAGAGAAGAGATTATTGGTTTTTTTTCCAGACAATGTTATTTTCTAAACTCATGGGAGCTCATTTCCAAATAGCTGCCAAAATTTGGATATGATCCAAATTGAATTATGACTTTGGTGGGTCTAAATGAAGATGTAGACCTTGCAAATTTTACCCATTCCTAGAAATATCACATATTCATTTAATATGTCTGTGTGTCTTGGAGAGAGTACCTTCCTTCTGAAAATCAGGCCACTGATACTTGGCACATACGTGTGAGAATCTGGGCCAAATTATACCATTACCAGTTTTTATCTAATGCAGTCAGTGAGGGAAATAAGTAACAGATTAGGAAAACTTAAGCTTTCTAATTCTGGCTCTTTTTATAGTCAGTTTTCTCATCCCATATCCTAGACTAATGCTGAGAACCAGCACAGTCAGTATACATTTGTCTGTGAGAATAAGCAACCATTATAGAACAGATGGATTTTTTTAGGAAACCTATTTGTGTCCTAAGGAATAAAATACAAATAAAAACTCCTAAGAAAAGAGCAAGCTTAGGATGGGGAAGAAAGGGAAGGAGGAGAAGGAAAGAGTATAACTACTTCTAGGCTGATGTTGGCCAGTGTTGACCCTTTTTTTTTTTCCCATAAAAAGTGCCTAGCTACTTTTCTATCTCCTGTGCATTCAAACTGGCTCAGTACCATACAGTGGCTTGCTAGAAATGTTAATGTACCTGTCTTTTCCAATGTAAACTGTGATAGTGGTGACTCTTTTCCCTCAACGTCTTAATGTTAATTCAACAGTAAGGCATTATTCACAAGGAAATTCCTCCTGGTCGATAATTGAAAGGTGGTGTTAACTGAGTGGTCTAGCCTATTAATGGCTATTTGTCTCGGTTACAATGAACTAGAGGGAAAGAAAGAATTCAGATCTAAGGAGCTTGTAAAGTTCACCAAGGTTGTGAAGTTAAAGAACACAAGAGCACTGCAGAAATTTCTTTCTACACGAGAGTGTTACAGTATTTCAAAACGTATTCTCAGATTAAACCAACTTGTAACTCCAAAACACTTAATAGTGTGGACTTCTGTTATTTTATGTCTCAATGTGATTGTGTGTGTGTGTGTGTGCAACTTCCTCTATTTAAGAATGCTTGATAATTTACTCAACCTAATAGGAAAGGAAAAAGAAGGAAAAACAACCTCTAACATTTCTTCTCATACTCCTTCAGTTAGGATTTTGTTAATTTCTTTTCCAACATGCTGCACACAAACAAACAAAACTTTGCAGACAATATCACCACCTGCAATTCAAGATAAAATCTACTAATTTTGGCTGTGAATGTGCTTTGTAAGACATCTGAGTTACTCTGAGAATACTTCTCTGCCATAGAGCTAAGATTATAACAACTACTTACGCAGAATGCATTTTTTTTTCTTCACAGTAGCATCAGGGATACAGTATAAAAATCTGAGTTCTAATATAGTCAGTGAAAGCATGGAAAAATAGCTTATGACTATAACAAGAAAAAAAATCATGACCATATGTATAAATAATTGGAAAGGGAATTTAACTAAGGCTCTGTATAACACTTTCTCTTTAAACACTCAAAATCCATTTGTCCTGCCTGAGCTCACTGATAGCACATGCTCAGATTCACATTTGGCTATATAATTTCTGAACTGAACATCAAATCAATTTGCTCTGAAAAAAAAAAAATCTGATAATTAAGGTCAACAGTAGCTTATCACAGACTGACAGTTGACACCTATCATAAAGAAGAAAACTTTGAAAAACTGATTTTTTTTTTAATTATTCTTTACTGCTCAGCATAAACCTGTTTGCTGTTTCCTAGACTGAATAAAGACTAGGCAATTCTGAAAACATTTAATGTCAAAATAATCCACAATTTATCATATAATGAAGAGGATCCACAAAGGGTCAGGCACAAAGGGTTATAGCAAATAGGGTGACACCAGACTGGTGAACTGTCACGTGGGGTTTCACAGGGTTCCATCCTCTGCCCTGTGCTCTTCAACATCTTCATTAATGACTTGGAGGCAGGACTGGAAGAGATGCTGAGCAAGTTCACAGAAGTTATAAAACTGGGAGGAGCTGTGGACTCCCTCCAGGGCAGGGAGGCCCTACAGAGAGACCTTGACAAATGGAAGGCTGGGCAACCACCAACCACATCAACAAGGGAAAGTGCCGGATTCTGCACCTGGAACACGCCAGCCCTGGGTGTATGGACAGACTGGGGAATGAGATGCTGGAAAGCAGCACCTGGGGGTGCTGTTCAATGGCAAGTTGAACATGAGCCAGCAGTGCCCTGGCAGCCAGGAGGGCAAACCCTGTCCTGGGGTGCATCAGGCGCAGCATCACCAGCCAGGCAAGGGAGGGGATTGTCCTGCTCTGCTCTGCACTGGGGCAGCCTCACCTCCAGTCCCTGGGGCAGATTTGGGTGCCACAATGTAACAAAGACATTGAACTATTAGAGAGTGTCCAAAGGAGGGCAACAAAGATGTTGATGGGCCTTGAGGGGAAGCTGTGTGAGGAGCAGCTGAGGGCACTGGGTCTGTTCAGCCTGAGGAGAAGAGACTGAGGGGAGACCTCACTGCAGTCTGAAACGTCCTCGTGAGGGGAAGAGGAGGGGCAGGCACTGATCTCTTCTCTGTGGTGACCAGTGATGGGACCAAAGGAATGTCGTGAAGTTGTGTTAGGGGAGGTTTAGGTTGGATTTTTGAGAAAGGTTCTTCACCCAGAGGGTGGTTGGGCATTGGAACAGGTTCCCCAGGGGAGGAGTCACAGAACCAACCCTGGCAGAGTTCAAGAAGCATTTGGACAGTGCTCTCATGCATATGGTGTGACTCTTGGGGAAGGTTCTGTGCAGGCCCAGGAGCTGGACTGTGATGATTCTTGTGGGTCCCTTCCAACCCAGCATATTCTGTGATTCTGTGAAAAAAGCTGCTTTTTCCAGGCAGAGCTGGGAAGGCTGCCATTTGTTGACAGATATTTCAGTGTAAATTACCAAAGCAGGCTCTTGAGATCTGCTGCCTGATACAGCACTGTGTTTTGTTGAAGATTGGACCTGCCCATTAGCCAGTGAGGCCACCTTATGTTACTTTTTGTACACATCGATACAGAAGTGCTAGGAAAAAAGTGGGTTTACAGACCTGTCTTGTTCTCATTTTGATTTGTTTAAAGGTTGGTTGAGGGGTTTTTGGAGGGGGGATTGGGTTTTTTCTTTTAGTTTGTTTGGTTTTGTTTTTATTTTCTGGGAGAAGTTTAATCCCCAACCACTTCTAACAGTGACGTTGTAGCAAAATCTGCCTGAGGAAATTCTCTGACAGCAACACTGGGTTGGAACTGTTGTGGATTACAGCCCACTTTCAGTAGTTTCATTGTCAAGTTTGTGACCTTTTTAGCTTTCTTTGTGGTAAGTGTTGCTTCTATTCATTTAAATGATTTTTTTTTTTTTTTCAGCATTCCCTTCAGGGGATACAGCCTGTATTGAGAGTATGGAAACTATTTCCCCAGATGGAGCCAATGAATGTTCTGAGGCCTAATAATATATGTATCCTCTTGCAATTCACAGCAGATTCCAGTAAACACTGGCCTTCATCTGAAAGCTTGAATACACCACTTTCCAGAGCTCTTGGCAAGAATGACGTGGGTGTGAGGAGAGCACATCCATATCTTGTAATTTATCTGTGGAAGAGGAATCTGTGCTGGTTTTCTGAACCTTACTTGACCACTGACCACATCAGACAGTTTGGTATTTAGCTCTGTCAGAGAGCTACAAAGATGAAACTTTCATTTTTCATCCTCCTTTTTTTTCCTTTTTTCACAAGCAGGATCCAAAACCTTCAGCTGCTGGCTCACAATCTCACTATTTGCACTTAAGATTTGGGCCTCTTACAGCAGTAGCAGATATAGAGGAGTGACATGGTTTAGATAATATCACACTGCAATTCTAGCTCTGACTTGCTGACCTTCAGGTGACCCAGCATGTCCTTCTGGTTCTGGGAGCAAAAATTTGCAATGACTACAACTCATAAACATTTTTATAATTAATTTTAAAAAAATAAAATGGAAACCCAGAATGTTGCACTGTCAAACTCTTAAAATCTCAGAGAATTCTCTTGTAAACATACTAAATGGCATTTTAAGTACTGATAAAGTATGTGTCAAATAAGATTAATCCTTAGATTCAAACTTTGGATTGTTCAGTTGGTCAGTTTGCCTTTTATTAATCATCCTCTGTTGGTTAATTACAGATCTATAGATTGACTTTGTTAAAACATAATATTTGTTTATCAAGGCAGTATATGGGTGCAACTGCTAAAACGAATTTACTATAACTTGGCAAGCAATGTATGCTATCCTGTGCAAATCCCCCTCTTCTGAGAACCTGAGACTGTTTTTCTGCTGGAAAATTGATAAATTTGTTTTAAAAAGCAGTAAATAACTTCTGCTTTCGGAGAAGTGCCCTTGGCTTATGCCTAAATTCTTCAGTATGATAGGCCCTGTATCTTCAATAGTAGACTCCTTTTTTATGTGTAGTTTGCCTTTGGCAGAGAGCTAGACTTACAAATCTTCTCCCTACCTGTAGCTTTCCACACAGCTTGGTGGCAACTCTTGAACCTTCTGTTTTACTCTCATATGCAGTTACATGGGAGTGTAAGGGATGTCAAAGTTTGTGTTGTGTGTTAGTCAGCTTGCATGGATTAGGAATACTATATATTAGTAAATCAACTGAAAGATAATTAATTGGCTGTATATGAATGTATTATCCATTCCTTTATTGCAAAGAGGAAAGTAAAAAGAGCAGATTTAAGTTAAATAAGAAGACTTATTTTATTATGTCATGTTAATTTTGTAAGGTGATGTACTTCCTGTCATGACTTTTCATTATCCTAAAGTGAAATACTTGAGTGTAATATAAAGTAATACAGTGTTATAACATAGTTGCACCAAAATAAATGTCTCTTCACATTCAATTTAGATTTAACACAGTTGCCTTCAACTATATTATCATGAGAGCAATGCTAACTCTTTATTTGTCTTCCTGCTCTGAGCTTCACTGGAATGAGTTCCTGTACTTAATGGCTTTACAAGTTTGTGATATTTATTCAGCATGTTTGCTAAGCAATGAGCACTTAGCATTTGTCATCTGGCATCTTTAATTTTCTTTCCCCAGAATACTTTAAAAAGGCCGCATTTTGTTTGGGGAAGGAAAAAAAGTTACCTTGGAATATTCTGTGTACTTTCAGAGATACTATGCATGAAGTCAAACAAGGTCTTGTAAATTTAACCTCTTGCAACAAAAGAATAGTTCTTCTCCAATGTCTTCAGCCACCATAGCAAGTAGATATATTATTGAATAAAATCAGAGTAAAAGATTAATCAATATCACCACTCCTGCTTTCCAAAAGGCTTCAGAGCAATGTGTAAAGTTTGGTTTAAAGTAATACCTGGTACCTGCACAGTAACAAAATGAAGACTTTTCGAATGGGACATGTGTTTCTGTTTATAAAATAGCCATGACAATTAGCCATGGTTAATGGTTCAAAGTCTGAGATCCCATGAGACATTTCATTCAGGCTGCAGCACCTGGCTCTTAGCAACACTGCTCATTAATTTTATTGTGCGGAAGCTGATTTACACTTTGGAGGACTATGGGCACAGCATAATTTACTGCTTAGGAAGATATTGAAAGAAGAGGGAGAAGTTAAATATTTATAACTCTCTTATGTAGGAAACAGATAAACATACAAATGTACCTTTAGAGGTCCATAAAATGTACTTTTGCTACAGCCACTGTTTTGTAGTTGAGCACCTTGGTACAAATATATGAAACATTTTCTTTTTGTTTATATTGATTAAAATTCAGAGTCTACATTTATGCATTTCATAATGCTATGTCCCTTGATCACATTTGGAACAGTATGATGAGATCACTGAGAGTATTTTTGTAATTCTGAGTAGCGTTTTATTGTCTTCACAGTGGGAGGTACAATTCCCTTTACAAGTGTCTGTTTTCTGGGGTCCAGATGTTCTGTTCTTTAACTGTGAATGAAATGGGGTCAAAGTCCACATCCTGATTACTTTTAATACTGCCATGGATTTTGGCTCCTAGATAATATTCCTGAATGAAGAAAGTGTACTTCTGATTTTGCTTCATTAGTCCTAGTGTCCTGAGACTATCAAAAAAAAGTGTTTGATTTTTTTTTTAAATGAATTAAAAGACAGTAGAATGCAGAAGACTACACCACATTACACAGAGGACTTTCAATTTTATAAAATAATGTACAACTTGGGAATCAAAGAATTATGTCTTGCTCTGCTGATCATGGGCTAAATGTACTAGCTTTTTATTTTGCTTTGACTTTCTTCCTTCATTACTTACCAAAACTGTTCATGACCAGTACAGCTTCCCAGCTTTTCCAGACCATTTTTTCCCACTCCTCCTAGTTCCTTATTACATATCTTATTCTTTCAGGATTGCTTTTGTGGTTCAAGTATTTGAAATTATTGAAATTAAAGAAGTCTGACCCTAAATGGTATATGGCAGCATATAGCATCTCTAGACTGCACCACTATAGCAATAGAATAGATATAATGTATATTATATATAATATTTTTATATAATATGTTATATATATTATATTAGTGATGTAACACTATATAATAAAATGATGCTAGAAATATCATTACCCTAATTCACTCAAGATTAAAAATAAATATAGTTATATCTGTTGAACTTTACAGTGATCAATTCTAATCAATTATACTGGTACTCCTACTTCCAACTTGCCCTCTTCTCTGGATAAACTGTGATGCAAAGTATTGGAATTAATGATGAATTCATATGGATTATTTTTTCAAGAGTGTCTTCTCAGAACAGAGTTTCTTACTTCTATCTGAAGGTAACTACAGACCAGATTTTCCCATGCTTTAATCTATAAACCCTTCTTTGGTTTGTGTTTCATTCTTCTGAAGGTGTCTGAGATAAGGTTAGAGTTTTGGCCTATTGGTAAACCTCTCTGTAATTCTCAGTAATTAAAGTTGTGAGTACCACTTGTAGACACTGAGCCTAGGAATAGTGTGTCTGTGTGCTAAATAATGCATACCCTTTTTTAAAGTAGTAATTAAAATCTTCAGGATGCTTGAATAAACTTTATAATGTGCAAGACAAGGAAGGTGTATTTCAATATGAAAAAAGTAAATGTTTCTGAATGCATCCTATTGTACGCTTTTGAGTCAAATTATTCTTCTCAGCTTTGAAATATAGAACATTTAAAGTGAGACAGCATACTGTTAAGTATCAAGTATTTAACTTTTACCATTTATACTTTGCTTTTACTGTCTGCCTCTGCTTCTATTGTGATATATGTCTCCTGTAAAGGAGACATATTCGATTAATAAATTGTGCACAAGTTAGAAGGATTTTAATGAGAAGAAATCAAGGGAATTTATTCAAGTACTTGGTTTTTGAAAGGAATATTACTTGAAAAAAATGTCTGATGAGACTATTGGTTTTACAGAATGGAGCTGAACACCTCAAGTGAGTTTCGTCCTGAACTGCTTTTTACCTCTCCCTGAAAGCTGTTCTGTGGTCAAACAACATTTTATCTGCATATTTTATAACTGGTCTGTCTGTACTTTTCACCACTTTCTTACACTTTGATCTGATAACTCCAGGAGCAGTCTGGTTTTCTGGGGTTACAGTCTTCCAGCCGCCCTTCAGCAGTGGGGAGTCAGCACTGTTTCTTGACATATCAGCCATTTATTTTAGGTAAACCCAACTGAAATGAGTACTAGTGAGGAGGTGTTCAGCTGATGATACAAGTTTAGAACCATAGTAAATGAAGCTGTTCCTAATCAGGTGGCTGCAGTCAGCCCCAGCAGTGCTCTTGGAGACATGGGGTGTGGAGAGGGCTGGATGGCAACCCCCACCACCTTGTCTGGGTCAGCCTCCCACACCCCAAGGGGTGCATTTCACTGATCTACCTGGGAAGCTCCTATGACTGGCCTCCAAAATCCTAGAGGCCAAGCAGGGTAAGACTTTAAAGCAATTATGGTAAAATTCTGACTGTCCCAAAATCAGCTCCTACTTTCAGTCTTTTACTCCAGAGAGGCAGGGGTTTTCCTGCACTTTTCAAACTTAAAAATATGAAAGTGGATGAACTCTGGGTCTTCACCTACACATTTTTTTCTCACATATATGCTTGGAGCAACTTTTACTACAAATTGTAATATAGGAACCTATACTGTACATATGACTGCATAGGTTGTACTCAGAAATATTTTCATGAGTAAAAAAATATTTTAAATATCTTTTTAGGAAGCTGAACTAATTCTGGAATTAACAGATATATTTAGTACACTTTATAAAGGTATTGTTTTACAAGGAGCTTGTTATATTTTGAGACTATAATACTTGATGCAAACATAAACAATGGCAAACACAAAGATACTTGCTTGACTCTAGTTTTACAGGTTGAGATAATCTGTATCCCTCAACATCCCATTAACTGCAACAAAAACCATCTTCATTACTTTGAGTTTATACGAAGACTGGCTAGTTTTCATGGATCTACACAAAACTTGCTCTCACTGTAATATCCTATTTTATGCTAATGTATTTTGATTTGATTTATAAGTTTAAAAGATCCCACATAAAACACTGGTTCCAAATGAACTCTCAAATAAAAGTCTCATTTTCTTCAGTTCGTTTGAAGTAATTCACAGAAGTCAGACTGCTGAACAATTGCAGTTTTCTGTGTTGTTAATTATGTTCTATTTTGGCTGAGAAAAATTCAGTCCTTCCAGTTCTCAATTTCTTTTGTTCAGTACTTCCATGAGACCATTTCCTTTGAAATGCACAAAGGTAGAATAAATGTTGCCTAAAACAACCTGCTGAAGCATTCAGAATAGTCAGGGGTTTTTTTAATGGTTTACAGCATGGAAAATGGATAGAACAATCTGGTTTGTGCATTCCTTAATCCTTGATCATCACAGTACGTAGTATCTGTTGAAATTATTGAACCATGAGAAGTTCAGAAATACAATTAGCAGTGAAACCCTGCTTTTGCTAATACAAAACACATGTTCTATAGATTTCATATGCTTTTTAAAGGTATTTTGGCCACCTTGGTTACACCCTATGTTAGCTCTATGTCATTTTGACAGAAGATAAGTGTATAGCAGTTTTTTAGACTTAATAAACTAAATGGTCTAAAGAGTATCACTTTCTCTATAGTCACAAGGCACACACTCAGATTCCATAGATGAAGTCAAGTAATTTTTTGGACTTTTTTTTAATAAAGACAAAAAATTCTATTTCCGTAGAAACTGATGTGTTTGCCATCATCACATGACACAATATTCAGGATTTTAATTTTCTACCAATCATTTTTCAAAGAAGATGTCAAGAAAGAGTAATGGATAGGTTTAATGATAAAGATTTTCCACACATTTTTGTATGTGTGCTGTATAAAATGTTTTCCATGTCAAAATTCTTCAGCATAGAATTTTGAAGCATTAATGCATCACTGGCCTCTGCGATTATTAACACCTTTATCAACAAAATAATATGGAATGATTGCATATACTACTCATCAAATTACTTCTATTGGTTCTGTTTTTCAAAGACAAGCAACAAAACTTCACATTTCTTCTAATATATTCCTGAAGTTTAATTGCTGAAATCAGGGAATCACCTTAAACCCGTTGACTTCTGCTTTTATTGCTTGGCTTTGAAATTCTTTCAGGGATGTTTTAAGGATATCATTTAAAACACTACTTGATGATATCTCAAACTCACTGCTAATAGTGAGAGTCGGTAAAAAATTATATTGTTAACATTTGACTTATTAACATTAATTACTCATTTTTCCAGCCTTACATAACAGCTCCTGCAATTTTCTCTGTCTTCTAGTTTTGCTTTTGAGTCTCAGAGCTTATGTTTAGCTGCATATGTACATTATATAAATTAAACATACACATCTACATGAATATAGATGGCAAGAGGTAATTTTTGTTGAAATATGATAGAAAAATAATTTTTTTGGGGAAAAGGAATGAAAATGCAGCTTTTCTGAAGCTCTAATACCAGTGAAAGATTCATTTTTTCCACTCTTCTTCTCTTAATTCAACTCAAAGGTGTGTTCTTTATTCTACTGTATACCTGGAGTTTAATATCCTATTTTAATGAGCTACATGTTCATTTCTCATAGTGAGCCACAGACAAGAGAAGAATGACACTCAGGGTATAGGGGACCTATGGAATTTACCTCATTCTCTTTTGTTAGAGCTACTTTTATGGGAGGCATTCCATTTCAATGTCTGTAGATGTTGTATCGGTTGGGTTGCCCAGTAGCAATAAAAACACCCATTGTAGTGTGGCCACAAATTCTGAAAAAGGGTATGAAACCCGTTGACAAAGAAACCATAAATTATTCCTATGGAAAGCATGAACAATAGAATGAGACAATTGTTCTGGTGGATTGGTTTGCCCTGGAAAACTCAGATTCAGTGAAATGAAATCATCTTGCGGGAACACATTAATTTTGCTGAAATCCCTGACAGACTCCAATCCACCAGACAAGCAAACTGGGCCTCCCTGCTGGTTTACAGGGCTCCCCACTCCCAGGAGCAGCTAAATCCATAGTCTGGTGTGATTTCTACCTAAGGTATTTAGCCAGCTGGCTCTGTGGTTTGGATTTTTTAAAAATATTCCATTTTGTTCTCCCAAAAGAAAATATTTTGAAAATTTACGTTCCATGGAAAAGCTCAAATTTATGAATTTTGTTCCAATTTGGGGTAAACACCTTTTTATTGGAAGGGAATATTATTACTGAAAGGGTATATCTGTTTTCTCAGAGCCCCAAAAACCAAATGGTCTTGGCTGCAAGTGACATCAGCAGGCTGATTTTACAAATCCCTTATACAGCTTTATGAGAACAGTGCATACTTGTCACCATTGTATAACCTTATGTTGAATTTGCAGTAATGCTTGAAATGAAATCTACTCAGAGGAAATGTGGATTTAAACCCGGGAATTAGCTTTTACCTTTTCAAGGAAAAGAATAAGAAGTGTTCTTCTCTTTAAATGTTCATGTCATGAACTGTACTGAGACCATTAATGTTCTATTTTGTTTTCAATATTGACTTTAATTCTCCAGCTCTGTTTTATTAATTCCATGTGAATGGTGACATTCAGGAAGTAGCAAATCTGCAGAAAATCCCTCATTGAAAGTCATTAAAAGTAGTAGTAGCAGATTACTGCTTTAATTGCTAAATTTGACAGTGGAATCCTTAAATCCACAATGTCATTGCAGTCTATTCTATCTCAGTACCTATGTAGAAAGCCCTAAGGTTTTTCCACTGCAGTTCTTCATACATTGCTAGATATGGCAAGCTTCCGAATACCTGAAATTCACATTTTATCTTTTCTGGAAAAAAAAAAAAAGAAAAAAGCAGAGACAGACCTACAATAAACCAAATAAGACTCTGAAGTTATATTTTCCTCATCCATTTTTCTATCTCTGTCCCTTTAGAAGATATAGACAGGAACTGGTGACTCCAGATTCAAGACTAAGGTCTAGATTAAAAAAATAATTTTAAAAAAAATTTAAAATCACCACATCTTTCTCAAATCATAGAGGAAACAAAGTTAATGAAGAAACTGAAAAATGAACTTAAGAAAATATTTGCTACATTTTTCAGTCCTAATAGAAATGAACTTTGATGTTTTTCTGGTGTTTTTTCACTTTAGAAGAAATACATTTATCTGATGTAGAAGTAAAGATTCTATTTTTTTTTTTTTTTGTGAGAAACAGAAAAAAAATCGTTCACAAGAATATTCTATTAACTGAATTATAATTTGATTAAAACGAGGAGAATGTTAATTGGAAAGCAAAAACAAGTTGAAAAAAATAATAACATTATTATTTGCTGAATTCTGTTTTTCCCTACCTAGTTTATCATAAAACTGTCAAGATGTCAAACCTTCCTGCTTTTGTTTTCCATAGTGCAAGAGAGTTCAATCCCTAAGCAAGATGATGTTATCCTTTGGCTGGAAGAGTTAAGAAGCTGCTTGGTTCCTGTGGCTGTTTAAAACATACTGCTCAATTCGTACACAGGTTCCAGAGATGCAAACCATCCTATCCTTGCTGTTGGGATCTGAACTCAAATAGCTCTGCAAAACAAAGCTAGGTGCTCATCCCCATTTTTAGGTATCTGTTACCTTTAGCAGTAGTCTGCACTGCTTTTGTTCTTGTGCAGACACTCTAGAATGGAAAAGATTGAACTCTTCTTAGGCTAAGTAACACTGGACTTACAGATTATGAATGCAAACATTATAAGAGAAAACAGCAGCTGTATCTTTTCCATGAAGTACCGAGGGAATTGATAAGTTACGTAATTAATAAAATCAATCCTGAGGTAGTAATAGAACAAGCATTTAAAATAGGATTAATGTATGAATCCTATTGACTCTCTGTCTCCATCTCTGTAAGAACAGCTCTGGTAAGAACAGCAGTTATTTTAATAAAAAAAGAAAACAGAAAAAAGCCTATTTAAAAGTGGAGAAACATCTGGTCTGATTCCTCTGTCATTGGTACATGCAATCCTGCAATGCAATGCTGCTGACTGAATGATTTTCCTTCTGTGCTAGAATAAAAAAAACTGAGGAGAATATGACCCAATTAACCCATCATTTCTCATTGTTGGCTCTCCCCTTTGGACCATTTATAAATAAATTCTTTACATACTTGATATACTTTTTATAACCTTCATATTGGAATGGAAATATAGGAAGCAGAAAGGAATTGAAGAAGCATCAAGTCTAGGGAAAAGAAGGGAAAGGTAAAGTTGGTTTATTTTTTTAGTGGCCTTGAATGAGTTTTTTTCTCTGATCATTAAAACAATTTTTACATCATTGGTATAAGAGGTTTCAAGCAGTTTCTTTTCAAAATAGTGTTAAGTTTAATATGCTGGAAAAATGACGTCATGTCAATTTAAGCAGGACTGGTGGGTTTAAGATTTTGGGAATATGTCTGTTGTTATAGGCACTTTGGAGCTTACCTTGTTAGTGCTTGTAAAAACTGGACATGATGTAAATTTTGGAAATAATTACAAACCTGACAAAACAAATTAGATCTCTAGAATGATTCCAAAATGAAATATCATGGGGAAGATCCTATTTATAAAGACAGTAGAAAGAAGCTTCTTATAATAAACAGCAACTGTGTGTGGATAGCCTTTCCAATTTCATTGTGTTGTCAGTAAATTTGTTGCTCTTTGTAACTTTTCTTTTTACTTACACATTGGTATCTGAATATCTGTAAGAGGCATAGAGAGGGCCTTGAGGCTGCTCACTGTTTCCTCCAAACCTGTCAAACCTACTCACCTAAGGAACTTAGCAGGGGGTTTAAACCTTTCATTTCTCATTACTCAGTTTGTTATTTTTGTGCCACTTATCCATCATAAATTTTCCTAAGTTTCAGACAATTGGATTCCTTAATTCTTTAGGTGAGTAATTCATTGTGACAAAGGTGCAGCTTCTTCTATTGATGCTGGTTCATGGCCAGTACTACCAGGATGTCCCAGATGTTGTTGTGAATGCAAAGAAATGTTTCGTACTGCTTTTGCTTAGTCTAAGATTCTTGTTATCTTTGGAAAATTCTCATGCCACAGACTGCTGTCTCTAAAGTCAGATATTTGGATAGAATATTTTATTTACGTGTGCTGATGATATAAAGTGTTAGTTAACTCTGTGTCTCATGTTGATAAACACTGTAGCTGCCTGACAAGACCAGAGGCAAGTAGAAAGGCATTGTCACAGGACAGCTGGAGTTGACAGCTGTCAGTTGACAGTTTCCATATTCCCTGTCCAACTTCCTCCTCAAGCAGGGCCATCTAGAGCTGGTTGCCCAGGTTCACGTCTGGATGACTTTTGAATGTCTTGAAGCAAGGAAACACCATAACCTTCCCAAGCCACTTGTGCCACTACTTGGTCACTGTCACAGGGAAAAGGCCTTCCTTGATGTTCAAACTGAACCTTCTATGTTTCAGTTTGTATCCATTGTGTTCCTCAAAATAGTTCTGTCTGGAGGTTTACCACTTCTCTGGATTATTTCTAAGGTTTCTTTTATGCAGATTTTTCTTTATTCCCTGGCCCAGAGCAAGGAGAGTAAGAGGTGGCAGGAAGGGGAATTCTGGAGAAAAAAAATCAAGGGTACCTTTAGTACTTCTTTAACTCTAACTCTTTCCAACCTGACAGTGATGAACCCCACAAATATGTGTATTTGTGGAGGGTTGTACCACATGTGCAGAATCTCACATGAAAAACTATTTCCAGGTAGGTTGCTGATGCATAAAAAATCAAAAAACTGTGCTGTAGAGTTGATCTGAGTAACACAAATATTTGAGTTTAGAATGTACTGGATGCACTGCTCACTTGTTCTCTAGCTTTGTATCTCACATACTCAGAATCTCCCAGCAAGTGATCCAGAAGTCATAAGGACGAGTCATGTTTCCTATAGGTGGCAGGTATGCATCCAGGAATAGTACAGCTGCTGTGAGGCCACGGTCTGCATCAGTAAGTGAGGCTGCTGACAGTGGACTAAAATGTTTCTCATCCTTAAGACAAGTGAAAGTCTACAAATGACAAGGAGACCCAGAAACACCAAGGATAAAATATATTTGGCAGCTACTATCTGGCTTGTTTTACAAGATGGAGCAGCAAACGCCATTGCTACAGCTGGTGTTTCATGGGCCACCTCTGAGAATCAGTTCTGCCTACTTTAGATAACCATCCTTGATTTCTAGTGATAGCCAAAATATTCCTTATAGTAGGGAACAGAGCCGGGCAAGTTACTTTTGAGGCTACATGTACCAGCATCAAAACAATGTGTTCACTAATAAAATCAGAATGGCAGTTTCACAAAAAGTGTAGTAAATTTGTACAAATTGCTTACTATGTTTGTTTTTAATTGATCCTCTCACATTACAAATAAAACTAATAAAACAGATCATGGCAAAGAGTACAAGCCCAGATTGCCAGTTAGCTCTATCAACAATTAAAAAGATTACTATTTTACATGTAATATAGAACCTGACATAGTCAAACCAGAAGTAATTCCTCTTGTGTCCAGACATTAATATAATACTAATAGGATTTGTTAAAATTATTTAGCTTACATTCCTTTCTCACATGCACCACAACAATTTTCTGCATTCAGAAAAAATGTCAGCCTGGAAAGCTAGTAAATAATAGCTATATTTGTGCTATGAATTTTGAGATTCTACCATGTGTGCAATTTTCAGATAGGGCTGTGACATTTCAGGAAGTATCTCGTTTCATTTTCAAATCACTTCCATTATCATTCTTCCATATAGCAGATGCTCAAAGGCAATTTTTCAAGATGAGAAAGTAAAGCTTGCTGTAACTCATGCTACAATGCTCTGACCCTGAAATGCACTGCAACACAATGTGATGTGTCTGCTTCCTGAAGGTAAAACAAAATAAAAAAAAAAAAAAACAACTCCAAAAGAAAATGGTAAGCCAAGTGTAATAATGAATTACAATGATAAGAATACCTCTGATTCATACCTTCCAGCCCACATAAAGCCCCAGGAAAAGTAATTTGAAGTCCATTTTCTCTCTGTAGTTTTGTGGATTTGTTTTTGTGGACAAAATTTACATTGAGAAGAACAGAAGGATCTGGGAGTCAACTAAAGGAACTGAGAAGGAACAGCTTATCCTCTGCTGTGCTGTAGATGTTAGCAAAAATCTTTTGTAATTTTGTGCAAGAAGTTTCTTGAAGCTACTGGTTCATAGTAGGCTTTCCAAAACATAGGCACTGAATGTCAGGACAGGCTGCTGTCAATTGAAGTATTCCTTCTGTCAAAGAGAATGGGTAAATTAAGCAATTGCTTCACCAGTACATTCAGTAAGCATCATAACTGTGGCAATCCTTGTCTACCCTTGTAGTCAAACCCTAAGGATTTTGAACATAGATGATGATGAAAGATATAGCTGGGATTAGACTGCTCTGTGGATGGAAAAAGTTTTGGAGGTTCTGCAGTGCAAAACCAGGCTCATTTCTGGTAGCATTGAAAGAATTTGCCTTCCTACCTCATTCTGCGCTGCCTCAGAGTGAGACATTGGACGTAGGCAGTCAGCTTCTATCAAAATAAATCTCAAACCAGTCCTTTGTCCACCTCTGAAATATCAATATGACCATTCAACAATCAGTTTACATCCTTTGTTCTCCCTGCTTGTAGAATCACAGTCCAATTTGCCTGTTATCATGACTTTTATGTTTTGCACTACCCAAGATAAAGAAATCATTCCCTTAAAGGAATTCTCAAATTTGAGGCGTTATGATATATGTAAACCACATATTATATGTCTTCCATGTTGTAAAATTTAAGGAAAAATATGGCCTTTTGAAAGTATCACAAACCTTTAAATTGTTCCAGTTTTACATGCTATTCCATGACTAGGGTAACTTACATCTTCTTTTTAGTTTCTTTTCCCTTTCTGACAAAATTTATTTTTCCATCAGCAGACTGGCTTTGCTCTGAAATTACCCTGATTTGGACCAAGTTGTTTTTGTTTCATTTACCCTTCTGTGTCTTTATGTATAAACGCAGAGGCATTGGGGCATTGATTATGTTTAGCGACTACGTTTAAACCTCCTGTTAAGAAGAAACATCTGGAAAAGCTGAAACTTTTGGTAAAAATCAATGTTTGGCTGTTGTTGGCAGACAATCCTGTTTACAGATAAAAGTCATGGGTGTAACTTTCCATTCAAAATTCTTTTCTTTATTTAAGAAACTGGAGACAGACTATCCCACTGCAGGGGTATAATGGTCTAGGGATCTGATCCAGCGTTACACTGCACTTAGGACACATGTGTGGCACTTGTTCTGCTGAGCCTCAAGATTTTTCATTGCCACAGCTTCAAGATATATTTGACCATGGAACCTGATGAGTTGTTCCTATAGATTGCACAGACAGTTGCCCATCATAATTACATAATATAACATATTAAGAGACTGCAAAGTGGAAAGAGAAGAGCTGAAAATATGAAAAAAAATCTCTACTTCTCATCAATCCTTGCATAAGCAAAAGTGCAATGGGTTGGTGTCTGGGTTGGTTCCTTTTCTTGCCCATTTTAAGTAATGAATACTAATTATGTTCTTATTCCTAGTGTGATATAGGACTTGAGACGATCCTCTTTTCTGTGCTACATCTAATCAGAAGCAGAGTAACATTTGGGGAAAAAGTCCAAATATCTTAGCAAGAAGTTTGAGTTTTTCCTCCAAAGTTATTATTTCTTTCCCGTGAGATAAAATTGCCTGCAATTAAAAAAAAAACAAAAAAAACAAAAAAAACAAACAAAAAAAAAAAACACACCACAAAAACCTTGTAAAAATGAAACTTTTGCTAGGGAAAAATATAAATAGAACATTTTCAGACTGAAGTAAAGAAATTCTTTGAGCCTAAATTTGTCAATTTTTTTTTTCTGTAGCTTTTAACTCAATTCTGAAACAGCTGCACTGTACTGATTACCTGATGGCTGTCCGTTTCATTAACACAAGTATCACGTTAAAAACCCCAACTTTAGATGAGTTTAAGAAAAACGTTTTTAATAATCTGCATATCTTTCTTCAGAGACTACATCAAGTCATTGAGAAAAACTGAAACTGAACTGTATGAATTAATTTCTCAACTCTTACAAGGTTAACATTCAGCTTTGGGAATACATCATAGTTACTTCTCACTCTAGGGGAACTTAATGTAGTTATTCTCCCAGCTGATACTGCTAAGTCAGTGCAGGGGTTAAAATAATAGTTCTGCTTTTAAACTAATTTTTCCCTGCTAGTATGTAATTTAGTTCAAGTGAAGGTTCATTTACAAAGCAATGAAATAGATAATTTATCAAATCTTCTAAGATAATCCAAACCGTGGTTCAGACACCTTCAGAGACTAGATTTTAATGCTGGTTTAATTGATTTTTATTTAGACTGGGGTCCTCACAGGACTCTACCTTCACACTGTGGTAGTTCATATTACATTTTGTTGTTTCAGTCTCCCTTTAGGTGCTAACAATCCCTTAACCAGTCAGACTTCAGTACACAGAAACATGAGAAACTGCAACTTATACAGTTTGGTTAGACAATTTATCACATATCTAAATATCTCCCACATTCTTTATGACAGAAGTGGCAGTATCGCATCAAGAATAAACTTAATGAGTAATTCAAGCAGATTTTCGAAGGGACAGTGCATGTTCATGTAAAACAAGAAATGACTACGAACTACGAAATGGGAAAGCACAAACAAAAAAGGGAAAGGGAAAGGGAAAGGGAAAGGGAAAGGGAAAGGGAAAGGGAAAGGGAAAGGGAAAGGGAAAGGGAA